>APFE030900273.1:58479-116705 GCA_000404065.3 Pinus taeda | reverse complement strand
TCATATTGAAAGATCTACCGAATCTGACCGGAGAGAGCCTTCTCATACCTCGTAGGGCTAGCTACGAGGTGAAATGGTTTGATGTAGCCTTGAGAGTTTGTCTATCTCAGCCTAGGTGAATTCCAAGCGCTAACAGAAACCATACTTATAACCATCAGATAACTATAATGATAACCATAGTAGAACAACCATCAAAGCCACATAATAACAAGTACATAGACTCATGAAATACAATAGGAAAAGTAATCTTATTAACATATGCAAAAGCCAACCAAGTCAATGACTTCCACATACCACCCAATCATAGATTGAGCTGAACCAAATCATTCTTTCAACCAATCACCCCTGTGCTATATTCCAAGCATAAACTCGGGACTCAAGGGAAAAAAACCTAGGGCTTTGCGGAGATTAAACCACCTCCAACCTCATGCTTCATCGAAATTCCACCAAAACTAGTAAGGGAATTCCTAGGCTCAAAACAAGCACATAAACAACCAATATTTACTACAATCCCTCCAAAACTAGTTAAGGGATCATTAGGCCAAAACAAGCTTGGATGCCTGATAATTTCTTCAACAATACCTTGAGCTATTTTCCCATCTCCACCCTTAGGCTTTACCACAATCCCGCCAAAACCGGTTAAGGGATTCCTAGGCCCTTGGAAATTTTCACGAGACCACCTCACCCGGTTCCAAAACCATCTGGAAATCCAAATATCAACTGAATAAAAGAACCCCATCACACCATGACTATCTAGAAATGGAAAGGAAAGGCTGAAAAAACTGTCACACTTGGAAAAACCCATTCCCTTGACAATAAGAGAACCAAATACACACATGCATGTACCATGCATTCACAAATCAGCTAGGAAATCACACATGCAACTTGTTACATGCAAGTATTCCTAATGAAGCTGCTTGATACAAATTTTCGTTGCTTTTCCTTTACTTTCCTTTGCCTTGTTGTCCTTCCTTTGCTTTCCTTTCTCCAATGCTAGAGTGCTCCAATAATTCTCTAAGTGTGCAATAGTATAAGAGAATAGAGATAACTCCAAGCTAAAACTAACAAAAGGTTGTGAAATGAACCTCAAAAGCCTTTTTGTTATTGAGGCCTCTATTTTATTCAATTTCCTCTATTTTCCTTTCAATTTTCCTCACATGCAAACCTGTGACCTTTCATCTCCCTTTTCTCCCATTTTCCTTTATTTTCATAAATAAATTCCAATTAATGCCTCTTTGCCTTTGTCAATTCCCCCTTAGCCATAATAAACCAAATTAGCACCCATAGGATGTTTTGCCCAACATTTGGCTTGAAATACGTGTCATGTGACATTGGTCTTATTTTTCTTTTATTAACTTTTATTACATGAACTTTTAACCTGAGGTTGTTATAGTGTTGTAGAAAATATGTGATATCGCTCAATCCAAATAAGAGTATCTTTGTTCTGTTTTAAGGTTACAACCTCTTAGGAGACATTATAACTAAGATAAGTATTGATTCCGATATGAAGTGCGTAAAGGCAGTGATGCAAATCCTATTTCCTAAAGATAAGAATGTGATGCAGTCCTTCCTAGGAAAGATAAATTTTGTTTGCAAATTTGTATTAGATTTATCCTAGATTTTAAAGCCTCTACATGACATGATAAATAAGGATTCTATTTTTAAATGGAACTAGAAAGATAAATAAGCCTTTGACAAAATAAAGAAAGTTATCCTCGAGGCTTTGACTCTTTTCAATCCCAATTTTGATAAAGATTTCATGCCCTACACATTTTCTTTAGATTATTCATTAGTGACAATTTTGACACAAAATGATGATTATGGAAACGAATGACCCATTTCATTTATAAGCACTGGAATGTAAGGGTCTGGGTTAAATTATCTAGACATAGACAAGCAGACAAGCTACAAGGCGGTCAAACATTTTAGGCCATACATCCTCGAAAATCATGTTAGGGTAATTGTTCCCGATCCCACAGTTAGATCCCTATTTGTGTAGAAAGAACTGTAGGAGTCAAGGGCAAATTTGATGACTTCTTTGCAGAATTTCCTGTAGATTCACAAGCTCAAGCAATTTACTAAAACACAGGATAAGAATCTACTTCTACAATCACCTAGCGAAAGCGATTAGATTGATGAAAACAATATGAACAAGAAGAAGATAAATCAATGACACATAACACAAGATGTATCTGGGGAAAGCCACTGCTCAAAACCTCACTATCTGTGTTTCATATATCAGAAATATGAGTGAATATACAAAGCTTCTTCTCACTAGAACAATTCCGCACAAGTATGCTCAATTCTCTCATCTCACAAGGAAGCTCTTGGCCAACACTTAGCCAATTCTGCAGTTCTCCAAGCCCCTAATCTCTTGCATAATTCCTAGGATGAATAACCCGTATTTAAAGGGAATTCATGCTTCCAAAATTGTGCAATCCAATCATAGGTCCTTCTCTGATTGCATGCATGATCTATACAACTCAGTAAATCATACAACTGATAGTACACTATCCTTGCACTCTAGTCTCAGTTAGATCTTTCTTAGAATCGACATGAATGAGTTTCTGATGAGGGAATCTTCAGTTAACTAGAGTGACACTTTTGGATGCACTAGTGCACCAACTAACTATTAACTCTCTATTATTTCCACAAACAATTTGGAGCTAATTTAACTGAACATAAATCAATAAACTAAGTTATCTAATTACAAATCACCCTTAAACTCATCTGGGACTCTAAAATTTAGGGAGAACATATACATGACTACATAAATAATTCCAACTTGAATTTCCTAGGCTAATTAAGCTAATTAAACTTAATTAACTACTTACAAGTTGCTATGAGAATATAATTCAATTTTTGTTCTCAGTTTAATTCAAGGGAAAATTAAACTAGAATCTCTTGTTTCCATTTCTCAACACTCCCTCTCAACAAGAAAGGGATTATCATCTACCTCGATCCTATCTCTGTGAAACTTGAATTTACATCTTGACAATGCCTTTTTCAAAATGTCAGCATGTTGCTCCTCCGTCGGAATGTACTCTAACAACAGAATCTGGCTCAATACACAATCTCTAAGATGATGATATCAGAGATCAATATGCTTGGATCGATCATGAAAAATTGGATTTTCAGAGAGTTTGATACAACTCTGATCATCACAATAAATCACAGTTGGATCCATTTTCTGACCAAAAAAACCAACCAAGATCTTCCTCATCCAGATAGCCTCACATGCTTCCTGACTCGCAACCATGTACTCTACATTTGTTGAACTGAGTGCAACTGCTTTTTATTTCCTACTGTACAAAGAAATTGTCACTGACACAACACTGAAGATCCCTCCTGATGTGCTCTTCCACTCGGATGGAATCCCTACCTAATCTACATTGGTGAAGCATTGAAGCTTCAATTACCCTGTCTGTCTATACCATAATCCATACTGAGAAGTGCCCCTGAGGTATCTCAACACATGCTTTGCCATCTTCCAATACAGCTTGGTAGGCCTAACCATCGCTTGACTATGGTTAACTGCATAGCACATATCTGGTCGTGTGTTCACCAAGTACATGAGTGAACCCACAAGATTCCTGTAAATAATAACTTCTACTACCTCCCTTGAAGTAGCATCCTCCTTCCTCCAATTACTTGCTATAGGAGTCTCCATGGGTTTTCTTCTCTCCATGCAGAATCTCTTGAGTATCTTGTTGGCATACTTGACCCGAGACACAAAAAAATCCCCATCTCCATGCCATACCTCCATGCCAAGAAAGTAATGCATGAGCCCCATATCCTTCATCTCAGACTCTCTTGCAAGGTCCTCTTACAAGACTTTATCAACTGATCATCACCTGTCTGAGATCATCAACATAAAGTAAAATGACCAACAGTTTACCTTCCACCACTATGTGGTACATGGTCTCATCGCTTCACTCTTTGTGAAGCCCAACTCGGTGAAGTAGCTATCTATCTTGGTGTACCAAGCACGAGGTGCTTGCTTCATCCCATACAATTCTCTCTTGAGACGACACACATGCGACTCATAGTCGAAGGTCTCAAAAACTTCAGGCTACTATATGTACACCTCTTCCTCAATCATGCCATTAAGGAAGATTGCCTTTACATCCATCTGATGTATCTTCCAACCCATTTTTGATGATAGTTCCTATATATATATGATTGATAAGTACCTTGCAACAGGAGCAAAGGTCTCATAATAGTCAATCCCCTCTACCTATAAAAATCTATAGGCCAGAAATCTAGCCTTATGCTTCTCCATACTACCATCTATAGCTTTCTTTACCTTGTAAAGCCAACAAGAGCTTACCGCTAACTTTTCCTCTGGTCTCAGGACCACATCCCAAACACTATTACAAACTATGGAGTCATACTTCTCCACCATGACCTCAACCCAAACTAGCTGCTGCATTGCTTCCTTAAAGGAAGATGGCTCTATCACAACACATTTTCCCATAAGAGCCATGTATCTAATGTACCTGTCAGGTGACCTCCTCTACCTGCGCTGAGAAGTGGGTGGTCCCACATTCTTCCATGCATTATCCAACAATCTCTTAGCCTCTCTGGTGCACTTTCTTCCCTCTTTGGAAGACTCCGTCTGAGTAGATGTATCCACTCTCAGATCCTCTACATGTGGTTGCTCCACATCAATATGAGGCTCCTCAACCTTAGGTTCTAAAAGCTCCTTATCCGCATGTAGCTCAAGATCCATCTCAAGGGAAAATCTCATGGCCTTCTCCTCATCGAATTTGACATCCTTGTGAACCACTGTCATCCTGCTGGTTGGGAAGTACACCTGATAGTTGTGAGGTGTATCAGTATACCCCACAAATATCCCGAACTCTGATATCAACTCAAGCTTCTTCCATGCATCTTTGGTCACATGGAAATATACTGATGACCCAAAAATCCTGAAGTGACCAACATCTGGCCTCTTATCGGAATAAGCCTCCTCAAGTGTCTTCATGTCAAGTATCCAATGTGGGCTACGGTTCTAAACATAAGCCACTGTGTTGCATGCATCAACCCACAAGTGTAGTGGTAGGCCTTGATTGTGCAACATCACCCTTGTTTCCCCTACTATGCTTCTGTTCTTCCTCTCAGCCAACCCATTTTGCTAAGATTTATGGGGTGCTGTCAACTCATGTTTAATCCCTTCCGCTACATAGAAGTTATTGAACTCGTTTGAGACATACTCACCACTATTATCACTTCATAGAGCTTTAACCTTATTACTTGACTCTTTCTACACCAATGCTTTAAACTCACAAAACTTTGTGAAAGTTTGAACCTTTTTCTGCATGAAAAATATCTAGCATTTTCGAGAAAAGTCACCAACAAATATAACATAATACGCATGTTTGTCATGGATGCTGTCGAGAATGGTCCACACACATCTAAATGGACTTGCTCTAGGATAGCCTCTACTTGACTGCATCTGTCGTGAAAGGAATACTTGGTGTATTTTCCCAAATTACACCCCTTGGATGTATCAACTTGGTCAAGCATACCATTAGGAAGATCAGTAGAGATCTGCTGCAATATCTTCAAAGCCCCATGATGCAAGCGTCCCAATTGCTTGTGCCACAACTCGCCAATGTCTCAGCTCTGCATCTTTTCTACTTTTGTTCTCAAATCAACACACCCCTCTACTTCCATCTTATATAGATTCTTCACCCGAATCCTTATCTCCTTTACTTGACCTGTGGATATGTGTTTAAGGAACGCCTTTCCTTTCGAGAAGATCATATCATAGCCTCTATCTTTAAGCATGGCAACAAATACCAAGTTCTTCTTCACCCCGGGCACATAAATAACATTCTTCAAGGTGAGTGGAGCCCCATGCTCCCTCTCAAAGCTAATCGTGCCCAATCTAGGAACACTATACTTCCCGTCATCACCCATCTCGATATGCATATGGAGATCTTTCTCCTTGAGGTCACTGAATAACTCTTTATTTCCAGTCATGTGGAATGAAGCTCCATTGTCTAAGTACCATACACTTCCCATCATTGATGAAACCATGCATGCAATGAGGGAAAAGTCCAATTTGAATTGAGAGGCCAAAGCCTCACCCACCACTCCTCCCGAGGAATTCTTCTCGGACTTCTTGAGTGGAAAATTTGTAGCAAAATGGCCCAACTCACGAAAATGAAAGAACTTAACTTTCGTAATGTATTTATTCTTACCTCCATGATAAGACTCCAATTTGGAATGGGAAGCTTTCCCTTTCGCCTTCTTCGCCTTAATCTCGAAGGCACAGTTCTCTTGATGATCTGGATTTAAACAGGAACACAAAAAATTACAAAGATAACCATAAATATAGAGATACAACAGAAATAATACTTCTTTTCATTAATGTAAAATACTGAAATATGATTACAAATAGAAATGGAAATAAACTAGCTTGGGCAATGGTAGTTTATCTTTGAGGAGAGATGTAGTGGTTACATGCCTCTGAATTGTCTTACAATGAGGCTCGAAGGCCTATTTATTGTTTAGAAATAATGGAAAACCCTAAACATCCAAAACCCTAACCCTAGGAGATGAAGCGTTGAACTATGGGCCCCATTTTGGGAAAATTGGCACATCAACTTCCCGGGGTCGTAACTTTGGCATATGATCTCCGTTTGACGTGCACAATACCTTGTTAGAAATATCTATCTGAGGAATACAACTTTGGGAAGAGAAACATTGGTTCGTGGCCCCATGTTGCTCCTAGTTTTCCCAAAAAACATTGTTTAGGGCCTCAAAATGGCTCTGGATGTTCACGACCCGAAAAACTGCCAAAAATAGTAAATTGTGCTACAAATAAGGAAACTAAAAAATTGAAATAAATGGTGGTGGGGGTCCAAGTGGAATTGGTGGGTGGCCACCAATATCCACCTAGATCATTCCCTCCACCCTCCCCCCAGGAAGCAATGGTCCCTATTGCGTTGAGTTCCTCCATGAGATGAGGAAACTTTTGCTGAACTTGGTCCTTGGTGAGCCACTTGCCCTGGTGAAGGAGTTGGCCTGCTTTGACAACTTGATACAGTTGGATCTTCTGCTGGCGAGTGTGCTTGATCTACATGTCCATGATCCGATCGGTTGCCACTTGTTCCATGCAATATGGATTTAACTCTGTTTTTGTGAGCTGTTTTGCAATGTCGGATGTGTTTAGTAATGGTGGAAAGTATGGCCGAAGGCGGTCCACATTGAAAACTGGGTGCAGGCCCACCTGAAAAGGGCTGTGGCCAGTCGAGCTGTGGAGAGCCTGGTTATAGCTATGTTTAACATAGGGGATGCTCTCATCCCATGTGCATGGATGCTTTGAGTTGTACATGTGCAGAATGTGTACGATCATCTTGTTGACAACCTTTGTCTGGCCATCAGTTTGGGGATGGGAGGCTATGGACTTAGTGAGTTTGGTGTCCAGCATCGACCAGAGATTGGAATAAGATGTACTGAGGAACTTGCCATCTCGATCTGAGATGATAGACTGTGGGATCCTAAAGTGTACCCACACTCATTCAAAGACGAGTTTAGCAGTGGCTTCTGTTGTGATATTATTCTTGCAGGTCTCCATAATGGCCATCCTTGAGAACCTGTTGACGACCAGAAAAACACAATCGTTTCCATGCTTAGTAGAAGGAAGGCTCGACATGTAATCCATGGATTTGGATTACCAAGGTCGACTAGGGGTAGGCAACGGAGTGTAGAGGCCTTGCTTCTTGATGGTCAGTTTGGAAATGGCACAGGCAGTGTAGGATCTGATGTATTTTCCGACATCCTATTGAAGATTTGGCCAATAGAAATACTTCTATAGTACTACCACCATTTTATCGACCTCGAAATGCCCAGAAACCCGACTATAGTGTGCTTCCCAAATCATATTGGCACGCTCGCTTGAAGGAACACAAAAGTGACCTAGGTGGCATAACAGGGCATCTTGGAGGTGAAAATATGGAACATGCTGACCCTTTAAGAGCGTCTGGTATGTGTGGCCGAATTCTGGGTTGCTTTTGTAGAGAAGTGGCCAATCGTAAGTCTCATGCCCACAAGAGTTAAGCACGGTGGTTAACGCCATGATTGGTGGTCGACTAAGGCAATCTGCAACATTATTGGTGTTGCCCTTCTTATACTTGATATTCAAATGGAACTGTTGCAGGTATGTGGACCACTTCTGATGGTGATCATTCTGTAACTTCCCTTGTGTCTATATGAACTAGAGGGGCTGGTGGTCTGTGTCGATGACTGTTTCCTTCCCCAAAATGTAATGCTTCCATTATTGGTAGGCTTGCACAATGGAATACATCTCTTTGTCATAAGTGGGATACTTCCAGACTGCGTCTAAAAGTGTCTCACTGTGATATGCAACTGGATTCCCATGTTGAGTTAGGATTGCCCCAATAGCATAGTCAAAAGCATATGTCTCGATCTTAAATGGTTGTTGCAAGTTTGGTAATGCGAGCACTGGTGCCAAGAAGAGGTGATGTTTCAACTCTGTGAATGCCTTCTGTTGATATTCAGACCAAAAGAATTTTGCTTTCGCTCCTCCCTTGATAACTTGACTCAAGGGCCAAGTGATATGAGAAATTCCAACATGAACCTATGGTAGAAGTTGGCAAGAGCCAGAAAGGTGCAGAGCTCTGTCAGAGTGGTTGGAGATGGCCAATCCTGAATGACTTGGATCTTGGCTGGATCCACATGCACCCCCTATTCATTAATAATCTATTCTGGCTACTAAACTTGGGTCATGCCAAAAGTGCATTTCTCCAAATTCGCACATAACTTGTGTTGCCGCAGTGTTTGGAGAACCTGTTGGATGTGGTGGAGGTGCTCTTCCCATCTCTGGCTGAAGATCAAGATGTCATCCAAGTATACCACTACAAATGAGTTGGTGAATGGCCACAAGATGTCATCCATTAGCCTCATGAAGGTTGCAGGAGCATTCGTTAACTCGAAAGTCATAACCAACCATTCAAAAAGGCCCTCCTTGGCTTTGAAGGCAGTCTTCCACACATCAGAGGGTTCGATTGGTATCCGGTGATATCCTGACTTCAAATAAATCTTGCTGAAATATTTTCCCCCCTTCAGTTGGTCAAGAAGATCATCAATCCATGGAATTGGGTACGTATTCCAGACAATGATGTTGTTCAACGTCCGATAGTCAATACAGAGTCTCCAAGTCCCATCCTTCTTCTGTACCAACACGATCAGGCTCTAATAGAGTTATGAACTCGATCGGATGTGACCTTTCTGGAGGAGCTCTTGAATTTGCCTCTTGATTTCATCATTCTCCAGAATGGAGCGCTGATAGATTGGTCCATTGGGCAGTGGCACACCTGGGGTCAGATCAATGGAGTGCTTGACCTGACAGTGCAGAGGAACCCCTACGGGGGAGGTGAAGATGTCCTCGTACTCCTCCACGACCATGTCCATCTATAGTTTTTGTGTGGAGGGGCCGTGTTTGGAGGTTGTGGCCATCATCTTCTTCTTTCCATGAGGGCGTATCATCAGGAAAACAAATTTCCCAGTTTTGGAAATGAGCTTACTGCATTATTTTGCAAACCAAAGAGATAGCGGTAGGCGGTGCTACCTTTGGTATCATGTACAAATTATTTTCCAAAGTAACAATAACAACACGAGGCCTTGACTCATATACAACATGTCACTTCCACAAGTATGGTTGGCCCAATAATACATCACAAACATCAAGGGGAGCAATGTCACATAATACCTCATCCATGAAGGGCTTGATGTTGTATGAAAGGTGACACTTCTGGCTCATGTGAAGATCTCGTCTTTGGTGAAGCCACCTGATGGTGTACTGTTGTGGATGTGCTATGGTTGGTAAGCCCAACTACTTCACGACCTCTTCCGAAATGAGGTTCTTTGTGCTCCTGCTGTTGATAATGAACTGTAGAAGGGAGCCCTTTACCCACATCTGGGAGTGGAAGAGGCACTCCTCCTCCTCTAGATCTTCGGGTTCCTCCTTCTGGATATTCATGGTGGAAACGGTGGCATTGGGCTCTTCAATGATAATCTGCTTCCCTTTGTCATTCCCCTTATCAGGTTCTAACTTAGATTTTGAACATGCACCTAATTCTGAATGCTTTAGCTCGGCCACCAGTGACTGCTTGGCCTGACACTCACTTGTGTTGTGAGTGGAGCTCTTATGGAACTCACACCACTTTCCCGTGCCTTTCTTCAGCTTCGTGGTGTTGTTCTTTTCTTGTGGATTTGGCGGGTTGTCCTGGGTCACCCCGCCTTGGCTTTGTACTTTGTTCAGTGGTTTAGGGGCGCCTTTCCCTTGCTTCAGATTTGTAGATCCAAAGTCTCGCTTCTTCTATTTAAACTTCTGCTCAATCTTGATAGCGTATTGTTACGCCGTGCCGAGCAAGTCCAAGAACTCCATCTCATCTTGGATGTACCTGTGTAGGAAACCACGGTATTTGAGTACCAAATGCAGCTCAGAATCATTGACACCTAAATGTGTGCGAAGGGTATGAAAAATATTGGTAAACTCTGGCACGTCTTGGTCCCTTCCCTGCCGTAGCGTGGTCCACTTTATGTATTTATCCTCATAGCTTTTGACAGGGTAGTATGGCTCCTTGATGGCATTTCAAAATGTATTCAAAGTGGGTGCAACTAAAAAAAGTGAGGTCGTACTTTCATCCTTCTGCTCACAGTAGGTTTCCCACCAGTCCTTGACGTGGGGGACAGATTTGGGAAGAGCGAAAGTAATCTTTTTCCGGCTGGAAAAATCATGAACATAAAAATACCCTTCTAGCAGATTTAACCATTTATCTACAGCGTCTGCATCTATCTAACCCTCAAATATGGGAATTTAAAAGTTAACTTGTACCTTAAAGGGTGTGGTGCTTCCAGAGTAGTTGCTGGAAGTAGATGTGTCGCCCTTGGGTAGCCGTTGTAGGATCTGGGCAAAGTTGTCCATCATCACGTTTCTTTGTCACTCAAGGGCCTCTTCGAGCAAGATTTTGATAGGATCTTCTACCCCCTCATATTTCTTTTCATTCGCCATGGGATGCCATTGGGATTTACGATGCTGGCCTTTCAAAGGCTAGACTAGTTCAAGCCCTAACTCCTTATATCTTGACCTCGTTGGGGACATGCAAAGAAAAATAGAGAAAGAGCAGACCACTTTGATACCACTGATCTGGATTTAAATAAGAACACAAAAATTACAGAGGTAACCATAAATACAAATATACAACATAAATAATACTTCATTTCATTAATGTAAAATACTGAAATATGCTTACAAATAGAAATGGAAATAAACTAGCTCAGGGGATGGTAGCTTATCTCTGAGGAGAGATGTGGCAGCTACATGCCTCTGAACTGTCTTACAATGAGGCTCAAAGGCCTATTTATTGTTGTGAAATAATGGAAAACCCTAAACATCCAAAACCCTAACCCTAGGAGATGAAGTGCCAAACGATGGGCCCTGTTTTGGATAAATTGGTACATCAACTTCCCGGGGTCGTAATTTTGGCATACGATCTCCGTTGACGTGCACAATACCTCTTTAGAAAGATCTATCTGATGACGACAACTTTGGGAAGAGAAACATTGGTCCAAGGACCCATGTTGCTCCTAGTTTTCCCAAAAAATGCCATTTAGGGCCTAAAAACAGATCCGTAAGTTCAGGACCCGAAAAACTGCCAAAAATAGTAAATTGTGCTACAAATAATGAAACTGAAAAAATAAAAGAAACAATGGTGGGGGTCCAAGTGGAATTGGCAGGTGGACACCAATATCCACCTAGATCACTTGATCATCAGTCTTTAATGAAGAACCATCCCTGGTGTTCCTCCTGATCTCCTCCTGCATCAAATCTGACCACAGTCGTTTCCAATCTAGCAGCTTCTCCCAACCATTGATACAATCCTGATAACTATGCCAACTCTTTGGGAGTCCTAGAAGAGAAAGACTCTCCATATCATCATCGACAACTATGATTCCAACACTTCCAAGTTCATCACGACACTGAGTGAACTTGGTCAAGTACTTTGGAATCATCTCACCTTTCTCCATTTTGGTTTTTCGAAGTTTGTCGTTTAGTGCCAATTTTCTTTGGTTACTGTTGTTCTGATACAAGTCTGTCAATGTTTTCCACATAGCATACAAAGTCTCCTTGCCATGGAGAATCGAGAAAATGTGGTCTCGAACTCCCTCATGGATTACCCGCCTCGCCTTCACCACACACTTGTTCCATTTGGCCAAATTCTGTGCATCCGATGTTGTTGGCTTAGGAATTTCTTGGTCAATGAATTCCTTCAAGCCATTATGCTCTAGCACATCCTCCATTATGTCCCTCCAGGCTATAAAATTTGAGCTACCTTCCAAGGCATACTCAAGCGCAAACTGTAGAACACCATATGCTAATCCTGAAGTATGTATTGCAAATTTGAATTTCACCTGTAACCCAAAACTTAAAACTTTGAAATATCCTCTAGTATATTGAATTTAGCTCCAATTCCATGTAGAATTTCCTATAGATTCACAAGCTCATGTAATTCACTAAAGAACTAGACAAGAATCTACTTCTACTTTCAACCAGCGGAAGCCAATAGATCGATGAAAACAATATGAACAAGAGGAAGATAAATCAATGGCACATAACATAAGATGTATCTGGGGAAAGCCATTGCTTAAAACCCCACCTATCTATATTTCATATATCAAAAATATGAGTGAAGATATAAAGCTTCTTCTCACTAGAGCAATTCCACACAAGTATGGTCAAATATCTCAGCTCACAAGCAAGCTCTTGGCCAACACTTAGCCAATTTTGTAGCTCTCCAAGCCCCTAATCTCTTGCGTAATCCGTATGATGAATAACCCTTATTTAAAGGGAATTCATGCTTCCAAAACTGCACAATCTAAACATAGGTCCTTCTTTGATTTCATGCATGATCTATACAACTTAGTGAATCATACAACTGATAGTACACTATCCCTGCACTCTAGTCTCAACTGGGTCTTTCTCAGAATCTACATGCAAAGTTTCTGATGAACGAATCTTTAGTTAACTAGAGTGACACTTGTGGATCTAGTGCACCAAATGACTATTAACTCTCTATTAGTTCCACAAACACTTTGGAACTAATTTAACTAGACATAACTAAGTGAACTAAGTTATCTAATTATAACTCACAATTAAACTCATGTAGGACCTCTAAAAATTTAGGGAGAACATACACATGAATATAGAAAGAATTCCAACTCAAATTCCTAAGCTAATTAAGTTAATTAAACTTAATTAACTATTTACAAGTTGCTATGAGGATATAATTTGATTTTAATTATTAGTTTAATTCAAGGACAAATTAAACTAGAATTTCTTGTTTCCATTTATCAACATTCCTTGCAAGAGTGTGACCTTGTTCAAGCTTACTCATACTATTAAAGGTCATGGCCTATGTAATCTTGTTGTTGAAGCCACCAATCAACAAGAAGAAGAAATGTTGGTTTGGAAGAAAGAGTTGGAAATGTATAACGTTGATTTTATCCATATCTCTATCTACCATCGTCACGTTATACACACATAAAGAAATACTTGGAGTAGTGGACTTTACCATCACACCTAAAGACAAAACAAAATAGGGCCATTAGCTTAAACTCTACTTCATATCAATTAGTCCATGAAGTGTTATTCTAAAAGCATCATAACAAAGTTTTGCTACAATGTCTACAAGCCCTAGATTCCGAGAAGGTGTTGAAAGATATCCATGATGGGCCAACAATAGGACACTTCGATGACGAAACCTTGACACATAGAACAATTCAAGTATGATATTATTGGCTCACACTTTTCAAATATGCTCATGCATTTTCGCAGAAATGTCTAATTTGTCAAAAGTGCGTTGGGAGAGAAAGTAGATCAGTTGCCCATTGTAGCCTATTGCAATAGAATAACCATTTCAACAATGGGGACTGGATGTTATTGGTGAGATCACTCTGCTCTCATTGAAGCAACACAAGTATATCCTTACTGCAAATGATTATCTTACGAGATGGGTTGAAGCCATTCTGTCGAAACAAGTGAACGATCAAGCAATGGTGTAATTCCTAGAGAAAAATATTATCACTGTGTTGAACATTCCAATGTCACTTATTTTTGATAATGATTTATATTTTTTTTTGTCTTTGAGATTATATGAATTTGGGAAATGGAATTGTTCATAAATAAATTGCCAATTATTATCCCTAAGGTAATGGATTGGCTGAATCTAGCAACAAAAATATGATTCATATTATAAAGAAAACTATTCTAACCCAACATAGAAATTAGCACAACGCTTTACTTAACGTTCTTTGGGTTGATCAAGTCACTCCTAAGCCTTCCCTTAGAACCTCACTATACTTCCTTTTTTATGGGAAGGAATCCATGTTGCCCCCAAACCTCTACTTGCCAACACTTCAAATTTCACAAGAGTCCCATAGTAAACCTTGTTCCATCATGAAAAGCAGGATTGACAAGTTTGCTTCTCACCAAAAGTGCATTAAACGATGTTTCTAATAAGTCCACAAGAGAAAAGGAATTCAGTGTGGATGACCTTATTTTGAAATGGGACAAAGCACATGAATACAAGGGAAACACACCAAATTCCAGTCTCTTTGGCTTGGTCCATATAAAGTGCATGAAAAGTGATGAGTTCTGGTATTGCAACAATAATGTTGCAACTCCCAAGGCTACCAAAATTAATTATAAACCTGTGGTTCATAAAAAATTAAAAGGTGATAATTCTATATGGATAGTAAGTTGAGTTCTACTTAAGCTTCTCCAAGTCAGTGGATCAAACCAAGGAAAGCAAAGACCATTTTGCAAATTAAATCTAGGAACTACAAGAAAGAGAATTCCAATGTATTTGCAAGAAACATAAATGTTGCATAAAAGGAGATGCTAATTTGCTTGCAAGAAATATAAATGTTGGATAAGAAGGAAATGCTAATTTAATTGCAGGAAATGTAAATTTTGCATGAGAAGGAAATGCTAATCTACTTGCAGGAAATGTAAATGCACATGAAAGGGAATTCTAGTATAATTGCAAAAAAAATTACAATGCTTGAAATGGAAACCCTAACCTATTGCAGAAATCAAACTCTAGCTACTTGAAGTAAATAGCATGAAATCAATATTAAACTATTGCATTTAAAGTAAATTCTATGCTAACGAAAAAATTCAACAACTGCTTCAAGAAGTGACAAAGAAAATTATCTCTATGCTATCAAATTCATGGACTCAGTCACTAACCCTAATTGCACAGGTGAAAAGAAAAGTCCAAGGTGGTCTTTCATCTTCCTCAATCTTGGTTCCAAGGTATAGGAGGCATCATTAAGGTATAGGAGGAAAAGATCAAGCTTAAAGAGCAATTATAGAAAATTTTAGAGAGCTTCTACATGGTGCTACAAGATGGTATGTGATTACTACATGATGCTACAAGATTGTCTTGTTTTAATACAAGATTGAATCCAAGAGAATTTTGAGGGCTTAAAAGGTGATATAAAGGTGAGGAAGGGTAGTGGAAGGTAGAAAAATGGCGTATGATGTCCGTACCGAGCTTAGTTCCCCTAAAGAGCCCATCCCGCACAAGGAGAACTATAAACAATGGCCTCTAAGAAATCTGAAATGAGTTCTCTGTGAACAATGTGCTTGAGGAAGTTGTTGAGGAAGGAAGGAGGGTGTTGATATTATGATGACAAGTGGAAATGACAGTTCTATGCCCTACAACCCAATAGTTTAACCTACACACCACAAATATTACTCAATCTTGCAAAACATCTAAAGCATGCTAATAATGTTAATTGCAAAAAATTAAATTAGAAAGGAAAGGATGAGTTGAATTTTATTCAAGATCTTCCTATTGCATGAAAAATGAAATCTTTCTTTTTGTGCTTTCCAATACAAGGCTTACAACCACACTTCCTAAGAGAGATGATTGATAAATATGCAAAGGAAACTTTTCATATTAGAAAAAATTGCAAGAAAGAAAATAACGACTAACCTAAGTGCCGAAAAGAAAGACACATAATAAAATGTACAAAGGAGAGAGACTAGAGATCTTGGGTTGGGCCCTAACCCAAGGGTATTAATCCCTCTAGAAAACACCGAGTAAAGGCAAAAAAATACTTCTCATTGTTCACAGAAAGTGCTCAAGTACATGATATGGAAATAGAAATGACAAGTACAAGATCCTGTCTCTAGTAGTCACTATTTTTCTCTAAAATTTAGAATCCTATTGAGCCCTTGGGATTATTTATTTATAAAAATATTTCTAAGAGGAATCCTCCTTGGAAGGAGGGCTACTTCCCTCTAAAATCCCTATAAAGGTGGATCGAGCTCCCTGAGATCCTCACAATCCTTGAGTACATCAAATTTTCAATAGATCCTCGAATTGTAGGTGAGTAAATACATGGATAAAGTTGAGTTATAGGTGAGTAAATGTAGGGGAAAAACCTCCTACATATCCTCCAACTACCTCCAACATACTTATTCAAAATAAATGCACCCTTTTCTTGCTCATTAATCATGTTAGACCACAAGATATGATAAACATCCTTTAATATTCCTAATAAAAACATTATAGTTAAAAAGGTGTTATCAAATGCAAGAATAGAGGTAAATGTATGATGAAGGATGGCCAAATGGGCCTTGTTATATACCTAGTAATGAGGCCCATCATTAGCCCCCCACTGAAGGTTTTTATCACCCTCTGAGAAACTCAACCACTTAATGGCATATTATTCATAGCCTTGGTGGGAACCTTGACATCCGAAGGTATCTATGATGGAATGCCCTCCTGAGGGTGGAACCTTGCATTTTTATATATCTTTTCCCATTCTTGTTACTCTTTTGTCTTCTCTTTTCTTTCTTGTAGCCCTAACAACAAAGGATGTCAAAACTTAATCCCAATCCAATTGATTTTCAACCTTTAAACTATTCTTCTCCAAGGCATTCTTCAATATCTTTGGAGAGTGATGTTGGAAACTAGATCACTACTGAGAGGGGTGGTGAATGAATAGTGAAGGCACTTACAAAATTTTCTTCAATTAATTAAAACTTTAAACCATGCATAACTGAAGCACATAAGAAAATATTAGAGCATCAAACACAAGTAAAACCATGCAAGCATTCAACACAAGAGGTACAAATATTTATGGTGAAACCCCTCCTCCTAGGTCAAAAATCACGCTGTTGCGTTTCTCAATAAATTTTATTATATTAATATAATTCTTTACATGGAGACTCATATGGATACTATCAAATGGAGATCTTTTTGTCATGCGAATCTATAGACTACCATTTGTTGGAAGCCACCACGACTAACAACCCTTGCCTGGTTACTACTGAGCTATCAAAAGAATCCACAAACTCCTATCAGATGGAAGCTACCACGACCAATGAGCCTTGCCCAGTTTCTTCCAAACTATCCAATTACCATTGGATTGAGAAAACTGCTCATTTATATTGATTCCACCATATTCCTCCAACTCCACTCCTATATGTGGTTCTCATTTCATACATTTTCAGACTGGAATCGAGAACTTCTCAACATGAACATCACAACAACAATCTCTTCAAGTCACAACATCAAAACCCAAAACTAAACCAAAAAATACATCATAATCTCACCAAGCCTTGCATAAAATAATCTGATCAACACATAAACTAAAACCCTCTTTGCAACAAGTAAAATTTCTCAAAATTGAAAGTCGCACTCAAACAAAAAACTAGAGAATATATTAGGAGAAAACAATCTCCAAATATGTCTGCAATCAAACTCTATTTAATCTCGTACTCTACAAAAAATGTTGGCTGAAACATACTCCTACTATCTGTTGCAACACTTGCAAACTGCTTCAAAAAATATGCATCACATAACTCTCATAGCTTGCACACAATCTTCCTCTCTCACAGTCACTCAACACATAACTCATCCAACCGAACTATCATTGAGATCTCTCCAATAAATAGACGAATTAAGGTGCTCAACTCAATAATTATCAAGAACTAATGAGCTCCACAAATATATGTTTATACACTTGATTTGATCTTGATTAAGCTCCTTGGCTAGATCATACCACTAATTCCACTTCATGAAGGATATTGTTAATGTTAATCATATTCCAGAAGCTAACTAACCTTTTTTCAACCTTTAGGCGATGAGTCCCGAACAAGACAAGTTAGAAAAATAAATAAACGCTCAATGTGCACGAGGAATATGAAGAAAAAATCGCTTTAGGCCTCAACCACACCCACATGACTACTGAATCTTAGATGTAACCACACTCACAACATTGTCTCCCAGTGGTTGGAGCCTTCCAAGTGCATGCATGAGCTTGTGTCCATACAGTTGGGGCAGAGGATGGATAAAACTCAATCAAATCATCTCAGAGCTATGCCAAACTTCAAGGACACCTTCATCAACTCCAAAAAACACCTACAAACCTCTGTGACAAGTCTGTAACTGATGATATATTCCAAGAAACTTTGCAACACATCAGTGACATGCAAGCCCTAGTCTACCAAACTCCTCATCTTGACCAACACCTCCAACACCTTAAGAAGCAACAAAAACTTGTCCAAACACCTCCTGCACCTGTAGTAACATCTTCAACAGGTGTATAAAAATCATCAACACATGTAACATTATCTCTTGTTACAAACCAAAACAACATGTCCCAAATCCATCTCTACTCAGCCTCTTATTCGTGCACTAGTTCCTACAGTAGGTTATGTCATAACCATGTTTACATCAATGCTAACCAATAAGACCAACAAACAAAACACTCATCAAACATCAAGAGGACTACTAACATCATCAGGTTGACATAACGCTGATGAACAATACCAAGACCTTGTTGACATCAATGCCAACACTACAATTCCAACAAGTGATACTCTCTAATTTAAGCTATGTGATAAGGAGTTCCATCTCCTCTGACAAGCCTACAAACTGTCGGTTCCTAGCAACCTAAAAATGTCCTCAAAATTCAGCATGTATTTTTTCTATTTTTCTATGTAGAGTAGTTCCAATTTGGGGTCTTTAAAAATGATTCTATGGTTTCTGATGACTCGGTGAGGGGCTTTCAATTATGCTCTTATCCATAAGTGTTCATCAGTTTCCCTAGACATGACCCTTTTTGTCTCTTCAACCCTTTCTTCCTCATGAGTTATCCAAGAGGCCAATGCCATCGATTCCATATCTCCCATCCTAGAATTGGAATCCTAGAAGTTCATGTCAGTCAATATGAGATTTTTCACGTATAATTCTTCCATCCTAACTTTGTACTCTAGACTATATTTATGACAAAATCCAATGAACTATTTGTAGTATTGGAAAGGAAGTGAACCATATTGTGTCAGAGTCTTCATTTGAAACTAAATCCACTTCTCTTTGAGGAACATGGCATAGGTTTTTGAGGGGTTTATGCATTGGATGGCCTCCATATCCAAGCTTTCTATAGTGGGAAGTTGCTAATTTCTCTCTTATTGCTGGTCCCTTAACCTATTGTTTTCTATGTGCAACTATTCTCTCATCTTCACCTCCTTGAATCTTAACTTAGTCAACCATCTCTTCACCCATTTTTATCATATTTTCTTCCATCAAGCCTACATCCTCAACTCCTTTAGACTTGGAAATTTGCATCCAACGATGACTTTTGCCTCTTTAATTGTTTATCTCAAGGAGGATTGGGATTGAAAATTTGTGGGGTATTATCTTCCCTTGCTCATAAAATTTGTAATATGATTCAAGGTTAGGTTGGGGTGTTGTGGAAAAATTCACACACAAGGAGCCATTGAACCATAACCCTATGGCCCTAGAAGGGTTACTAGACAACACAATATATGATAACTCAACGACATATATAAATATTGATCTATATGCTAATTTAGTCAATCATGCATGTAGCCTCTACACTAAGGGTTTGATCTCACACCTGTAACCCTTGTAGATTGGTGAAGGGTGTTGGGTTCAATGTAGAAAATTTATGCTCCTGTTGAAGTCTCGAAAATCATTGCTTCAACATGGCGGAAAATCACCTGGTCCAGACCTTGGTTGACAGATCCTTTTCCATTTGGAGTAGTGGCTCTAACTAGGGATAATGGGACCAATTTCCCAGTCTATTTAATGATTGTGCTAATGGGGTGATATGTGATGTTTTGGGGTAATGTTTAAGCTAGAAGTAATCTAATATAAACTAATAATCACATGTATTTTATTCTAATTTAAACACTATCTAATTATAACTATGCCCGAGAGTAAATTGATGCATGCGATCTACAATAATGTCTGAAATCAATTGATAATAAATATAATTCAATTGTGATGAGAAATGAATTTGTTTTAACAATAATCATTTCGTATAAAAAATTAGCCGAAATGATTGTGAAATATATGTCACATAAGGAATTATTCATGTATTTAGCATAAAATATAGATCATCATCATACAAAAGTGCAATAATGGCAACCAATATTCAAACTGTCATACATAAATAACTTGAAAAGAAAACATTGTCTGATACATAAGTAAAAAGGATTATGAGATAAAAGTACCATTTATAATACGTCCTACTCATGTGCTTCAACAATATTGATCTACTTTCAGTCCATTCAACACCATCTAAGAGTACAAAAGTGCAATTTTAGTAGAAGATGCTAAATCAGATAAAAATAAATCATGTTCCATTAATTTCACCAGAACTTCCTCAAAGAGACAGAAGTGCATGTTTTGAAGATTGTTTTTGATAAAATTTCTGGAACCCTCTCTAAATGCATGAGAGGGGTTTAAATACTTAAACTATAAAACGAAAAATAGATTATTACAAAAATAGTTGAGGAGGTTTAAACAACCTTCCTCAAATTATGCAAAATAAAATCAAAATAGAAATGAACATGGTGACTAGCTATCCTGCCTTTGATCCTCCAGATTGCAAATGTCCATCATGGGCTTAAGCTGTGTTGGTTGCCCAACTTCAACTTTCAAATGTCCAGTGACTATGACGTCGGTCAGTGCTAGTGCCATTTTCTCCGTAGAAGTGGTTAGGCATCACAGGGTCATCCACTGACTATGAGGTTTTACCAAATGTCGCCAATATGCTTCCCAGTTTAACCTGGTCGTTTGCCTTATTGCTTCTACTTTTTCTTCTGTTGCCTATTTCCACTATAGTTCAAGCTGTTTTGCATTAGGAAGAAAACATGGAATGGATTTTTCCACATGGTTGGCGCTATTTAAATTTTCATTGACATGCCACGTCTGCTGTTGCCTTTTTTGCCTCTTTAAGCCGAGAATCCCAGTTTGCAAATAAGGTTTCTTTATGCAACTCTTCTAGTTTAGGAAAGTCAACTTTTCTCCCATATTCTGTATTCTGCCAGGTGATGAAGTCAAAGACCTTTTTAAAGATTTCATCATATTCAAGTCTCATTTCCACGACTTGACTTGTCAATTTGTCGCTTGTTTCGCAATAAGAGTTCCATTGTGAAATCTTTTGGCATAATTATTCTTTTTAGTGCATCAGCTGGGAGTTACAGCTGAGCGCTTCGGTAATAAACTAATCAATCTTTGGATCATATTTAGGTAGATCAGTTATTCCCTGTATTTTGGCTTCCTTCTCTGCTAAGTTGGTTTTGTGTTTTATTTGCATCTGGTCAAACTCCTATTGTAGCCTAGAAAACTGTATCTTTGCTTGCTAGTCAGATTTTGCTTTCTGTAATTGTTGTTCAAGTGACAAAATTTTATCTTCTTTTTCCTTTAGCAACATTTGCACCTCTGTTGCTTTGTCAATGGTCACTATAGTGTAGGCACCTACAAACTGTGAGAGTCTAGTAAGATTGGCGGACGAGTTGATGGGTGAGTCTTTCCAGAGAACATCCATCAGTTCATTATTAAGGGTAATAGCAGCTGTAGAGTCCAACTTCCTTTTCTTCCTTTGTCTTTTAACAAAAACCTTATGTTGTGGGCTATAAAACACATCTAGAGGGGGAATCTCTTCTATTCTCAAAACAATTTCAGAGGTAGGGTTAACATGGATGTGTTCTACTGCTTGAGTATTTAGAGTCTCCTCTACTGTAATTTCCTGAGTTGTTTTCTGTTTTGGAGTTTGTAACTCTGGCATTTGTTCCTATGTGTTGAGCCTTTTATTAAATTGTCCCATTCTTCCTCTAAATCAATT
This sequence comes from Pinus taeda, assembly GCA_000404065.3. NCBI lineage: Eukaryota > Viridiplantae > Streptophyta > Pinopsida > Pinales > Pinaceae > Pinus > Pinus taeda. The sequence continues at coordinate 94,496 of APFE030900273.1, read as the reverse complement.
ATTAGGGGTTTTATAGGTTGTGTGGAGGTGGCATGGATTTTAGCCTGTTTGTTGGCTGAAGTTTCTTCAGTTATCTTCTGTGTAGATTGGGATGTATCCTTTCCCGACTCCCTGCTTTTGCTTTTCCCATTTTGTGATGACTTCTCTAATTCCATAGTAGATTTCTCATGGGATTCTGCTCCAGAATTAGTTTTAGAATTTTCTTTGGAGTCACCTTCTATACTTACACTCGGAGTAGGCTCCATTATTGGTTCAATCAATAATTGGTCCAATGGGACCGTTGATAGTTCTCTGTAGCTGTAAAAGTTTTCAAGATCTTCTTGGTCAAAAAGTAAGTGTGCCATATGCTTCACCTCTGTGAAGGTGTTTTTATGCAAAAAGATGTCATCAAAGGCATCTTCCTCATTACTAGATACTTTTATTTCCACCATAGTTGTAAAATATTTGACAGTGCCAGGGAATTTAGGTAATTGCAGAGATAACATATTATTTGGTTTTTTAAATGCATTCCCTAGGCCATGTAATGAAAATGCTCCACATTGTAAAGGGAATGTAGGTCAGATGACCTTTTTTTATTCCTTTAATGTCTTTCTCATACCTCCCTCGCTAGCTGTTTGATATGCTATCTCTCTAGCCATCAATTTGTCTGGAACATAGTATGGGAGGACATGGGGGGAGGTGATGCTACCAAATACCCTGATATACCTAAATTTCTCCTCTCCAAACCATCTGTCCACTGGGAGGATATGTACTTCATCTTCTTGGGAAAATCTAGGGGCATCTTGGTTATAAAGCCGCTTGTGAATAGGGAGCATAACTCCATGACAAATCTTGAAAAAAAGTGGTTGAAAGTTGGCTTTCCACATGTCTTTATGGTATATGTGAGTGGGAAGTGGATTTTGAACAGTCCACTTCCATCCCATGACAGGGAATTTCAAACCAAAACAAATTGCATCCATTACATAGGCGCTCATAAAAAATGGAGGGTAAACCCTAGAAGAAACACTTCTTTTCCTTCTATACTCGATTATTGTTTTTTCTAAATTGTCAGACAAAATTTGTGCCCAATTCATTACAGTTGCATTAACAACTGCATCTATTAATGGCAACCACTCTGGGGATAATTTAGCAATATCGGGTTTGCAAAATAGTCTACATAGCATGACCGCTGCAAGACTATGAGGGGGAAAAATAGATGAAGTAGTGTACATACCATTTTTGTCTTTCTTGATTTTGTCCTCATTATTTGACTAGGTCTGGGTGCAGTCTGCTAGGTCGTCGTTCTCTTTGGAAAACTTCTCGACAAACTGCCTATTGTAGATGACTTATGGCTCTGGTAGGTGGTACATAAGTCGTAGGTTGTCTGGGGCAAAAGATCGCATAACCTCTTGGCTTCTTGTCTTGATTTCTCTGTCTGAGATGTTAGCTTCATCAATAATCCATTTAACCATGTTGGTATAAGGGATTATCTTCGGGCACGCGGCTATGCGGTGCAAAAATGAGCACGCTGTCTCAAACATCGAAGCGTCTGAGGAATCACCTCCATCAACTAAAATATTTGTTTCCAGAATCCTTGGTTGCTCTTTCTCTAGTATATTATACATGGCCTCCCATGTAGAGGTTCCTCCCTCTCTGTTGCATGTAGTATCCATAAATAGAGGAGTCATTTCTGACTTCTCAGAGATCACTGCCTTGCCTTTCTTTACCATTGCTTTCAATGATTTTTTTTTATGGATTTTCCCTGAAAGTGAAGAAGAACAACTATCAGATACAAAAATATGACAATGAACGTAAAATGCAATAATGCAGATAACATGTAAAGGTGATAAAATGAGTTTTACTCGAGCGCACGTCAGAAGATATCATATCACGCTAAATGGATTTTCACACATAAATGCAATTATCTCTTACTAAATGCCCACTAATGCTTCGTTATCCCTTAGCTTTAAAGCTCATAAATGTCTGCATCGTAAATCAGGAAGAAAGCTTCTAGGGTGGTGAGCCTTTGAACTACGATAATGGCGATTTTGTGATTTGCGAAGAAATATCTCGCAAATCGCAGTATCACATTATTCCTTTTCGCTTTTCTTACCTTCTCTTGTGTTTCTGTGAGATGCGAGATACGAGCCGGTCATTTATCATTTCAAAACATAGCTAGTTGTTAGGTTTTTCTATGTAAAAGACCCTTTTTAATGAGTGGCAGACCTAAACATTTGTTCGTGATACATTTAAGGAGTGGGTCCAAGGCATGATCGTGTTTCGCAATATTGGCTGATGGTAAGTTTGCGGTGTTCCTTTGAATGCTCGAAATGCGATGTGAGAAGGGTTATAATGCCATCGCAATTTTGCATTTCGCATGTTTTGAGATAACCTTTTTAAGGTAGGCCCTTTATAAATGGCGATATGTGATGCGAGACTCAGTTTTTGAAGAAAAATCTTAAGGACCTAGTTTATGTAGAAATATGATAGTTTCGAGCAAAGAGTCCTTTTTCAATTGTTTTTCACTTGATTTGGAGGGTTAGAAAGGTATTTTGATGATGCTTAATCATGCTATATGTGGGAAGTTAAGAATTTAGTAGTTCTTTTGAAAAGAGGGGGCTTGATTGATATCTTGCTTTATTCCAAAAATAAAAGAAATGCCTAAATGCTAAGTTTATTTTTTTTGGATGGATTTTTTAAAGGGTCCCCATTTATTAATGTAATATTAAATACTACCATTAATAAATGGGGGGTTGTTGAATAGCACAACAGCTCCAACCAAGAGATCTCACCTCCTGCAATAAATCTACTACTTGCACACATGCATCACCAAACAAATACCACAAATAAACTTTCGCACAAGACCGTTAGCTCAAATAAACATTAACATGTATAATCAACCGTAAGAATAGATTAAAAATAAGGAACATGTAATTTCATTAATCATGAATCAAATGGTATAATTATACCTTCAACAAATTAGATCCCCTCCTCAAGCTTGTAGCATGGTCTCCTCTCCCAATACATTAGAGCTATCGCACTATAGTGTGGATACTAGATTTAACCCCCTTTCCTCTTGGTGAGATTATATAGGCTCATTCTATCCTTTGGGAGAATGTATCTAGACAACTAGGGGATTGAGAAGTTAGGAAACTTCTACAACAATGGACCCCTAGCCAAGTCATACACAAGTGGGTCAAGTTGATCTCCTTGAGAATGAAAAACTCTATAAACCTTTTGCACAATTATGAGTTTTTTCTCAATTATCTCAATTATGAAATAATTATTATCTCATAATTATAATATTTTGGTGAAACAATTATGAGAAATTTCTCAATTATGTAATTTCACCCTTTTAACATGGGATACATGTGACACAAGCAAAAGAAAAGGTGAAAAGGGGATGAATTCTAGCCAACAACTGAGGTAGAAAATAGGGTTATAACGTGGGGAATAAGTTCTTCCAGGTCTTTTTCCCCCTTGCCTTCTTCCTGTAGTTGTTCAACACTTTCGTGTAGCAATGCTCTGTTTCCATGTAGTAGCTCTGTGCTTTCCCATAGCACTTTTCCGCATTCTTGCAACATAGTAGATTCCTCTTGCAACTTTCTCATCTTAGCTCCCCTAGTATTTGGCTTCCTTTGTAAGGATTGGGGTTGTTTTCCTTTGGATCTGAGGGAAGTTATTTCTTCAATTTGTTTCTTATCCTTCTCTAATTCTTTCTTTAGGTGACTAGTTGACCCCTCAATAGAGATGGGGGTTATTGAGGGAGGTTGAGGCTTCCCTTTCTTGAGTCTAATACTTCTCCTCTTTTTGAAATATAGGGGAACCTAATTTGGATGCCTACCCTTGGCCTTGAATGGTGGACTTAAGGTTTCCAAAGTGGCAACCAATTCTTGCTCAATGTTCCATTTTGAAAGGATTGCTTGTTGTTCTTATCTTCTTCTCTTCTGAGGTCTGGAAGGTTCCCCATGGGTTTCTATATATTTCTCTAGTTTCCCTCTTATTCCTCTACCTTTTCTTCTGTTTTGGCCTCTTCTTTTTTATTACCACCCTCTTCTTCCTCTGCAGATCCATCCTTGACTATCTTTTCAAGTTCAAATAAGATTTTTCCTTGTGTTTCTAGAAATTTTTCTCTATCCATACCCACAAAATCTTTCCATGACACAAGGTTTTGATGTGCTTCAGAGAAACCTTGACAATGAGCCTTATGATCCCATGATGAGCAATGTAATTATGTTTTTCCTCTCTCACCCTTTGGATCATTTCTTCTATGGACTGAAGATGGAAGTGGGGAACATTTAGTCTACTTGGGATGGGAAAATCCATCTGGAATCTTAGCTCATAAAGTAGTCTAAACTGATAGGAATAAACAACACTGAGTCTCCCCTCATAATATATGTATTTCAAGATGTGATAGGATACTTCATTCCATGGGTAGGGTGTACTCTCTCTTCTAACTCCATTTTCATCTTCAACTAGTTTCTATTTAGGGAGGAAGAAATTATTTTGGGTTGTGATAATGTCTATTCTCTCCTCCTTAATCCACCTCATTCTTAGGGGAAATGTTGTTATAGTGCTAATGATTTATGAATTTAAATGGATAGCAAGCCCTCTCACAATGGTGGTAGAACTATTTTCCCCTTGAGGATGGACGCCTACTAAAAATTCATGAGTAATTTCATCATCAAACCCCTTGAATTTCTCAAAGAACTCCAACCACAGTTGGTTTACAAATATGTATCTAATAGGAGGGTGTTGGTGGATCCTTGATGAGTTTGTGGATTGTCTTCTATTAAAACCACCCCCCATGATCCCTACTATAGTTTTTTCAAACTTTACGAGGGAATTTCGATGTCAATTATCAATTTTCAGAGCACCTTAGGGTTTCAGAATAGAGATAAGAGTAATAGTTCTCTTTTGTTGATTAGGGGAAGAAAATTTAAATTCCTAACTCAAAACAAGATCATTTCCCTATTTTCATGCTTGTATTACATGAAAAATTCATACTTTCAATTTCCTTTCACTTTTAGGAGTTTGCTATAGGATATTCTTATGGAAAAAATCTGGATAATTCCATAGGATTTTTGTGCATAGGAGGTGAGGAGAATTGCTTACTTTCCCTTCCCTTGGAGGTTCCTTCGTGACTCTAGGGTATTGTAGGAAAAATTGAGCAAGAATAAGCTATTTGTTGCCTCTCAGGACAATCCTGTAGCATTCAAGGTCAATCTTGTAGCACACAATCAATATCCTATAACAATTGTTTGTCGACCCTGTAGCCTCTCTATAGTATTCTATGAAACCCCTAGTGTAGGTAGATCTACCTCCAACGATGGTATTGGCCATATTTACGTTTTTTGGAATGGAAAGTGTACACCAAATGAGGGTCAGGCTTGATTTTATGCCAAAAGTGGTTGGGTGGTGGGTTCAGCGCACTGTATGAGCTAGTCCCCACCTACCACCTTCACAATTCCTCTATAGACCTATTGGCACACTCCTTCAAATCATAACCTTTTTTCTTTTATCATTTTCTCCACATGTGATGAGAGAGAAAGATAGCCCCAACTTAATTGTTTGATGGTGTCCAAGATTGTTGAGCCACCTTCAACCTACAAAACCTCATCCCTCATGTATTTGAAACATTGTTTTAGACTACTATGCACTTAAAGAAAGAAGTTAGAAGTTTTTCATACCTTTGCCTATCTGGGAGTCCTTGTTGATGTGTTGATTAATTGAAGTTTGCATGGAATTTCTGAACAGAGGTAAGGCTTCTTTTCTCTTATTCTAATACACCATATTCTTGTTTTCCTTGCTCCATGCAATTGTTTTCTTTGACAAAAAAATATTTTGAGATACTCCTTGCTAATTGAAGCTTGACAATGTAGGTTTTTTAGGATGTGGATCAAATGTTTCTACTTGTAAGTGACAGGGATCATGTAGCATACTGTAGAGGGCTCTGTAGCTACTTAAGGTCAAAGTGGTGGCCTTCCAATTCCTCCATGATGATTATCTTCTCATTCTAGTGCTCTAGCTAGGGTCATGTAGGGTTTGTGCATACTGCTACAAGAATGTTTGTATTCCTGTAGAAGTCACACAAACCCTTCTAGGATCAAAATTTTCCTCATGTGCTACCTCTAAAAATACTAATAATTCATAAGTAACCTATTAACAATTGTCAGAGGCCTATTCTATGGTGGAAGGGATGGAAGAAGGGGTGACAAGGAGTGTTTTTGATTGACAAAAGTGGAAATTTGGGTGGAGGAGAGGCCAAATGGTGTGGAAAGTGTATGATGAGTATATGGTGGATCCCTCCCCTTGTTCTTGGGTGAAAAACACAATAGTACCTGCTTTTTGTACCAATCACAATCCCACAACAATTCTAGATCAATCCTGTAGCAATGCAGGACAATCTTGTAGCACTTCAAAATTGATGCAAAATTGAGTAAGGAAGGTCATTTGATGATGGAGAAACTTGGGGAAATCAATGAAGTGATGGAGGACATGTAGAGAGTTAACTTGGAGGATGCGAAGGTGGATTTTTGAAGCTGTATCCCTATCTGATATCCTCCTTTGAATGTGGCTGGAACCCTGCAAAAAGAAATGTTATCAAAATGATGTAAGGGCTCCTTTGATCTTTGTTTTTGTTTTTGTCTTTTTTGTCTTTTTTTTTTTTTTCCATTTTTTTTAGGCCTATAGGCTACCTCAAAGGAGGTTTTCAACCTACAGGAATGCCCTAGGTGCTTCAAAGGAGGTTTTTACCTAGAGATATTTTATTCCTCTTTTTCATTTTCTTAGACTCTTGGATTGCCTCATGGAGGTTTTCAGTCCCAGAGATTGCCTCTTGTGGCTCATGGAGGTTTTCACTTAGGATTTTTATCTATTTTTTGTGTTTTGTGTTTTATTCCTTTCTTCTTTTCCTACTTATTAGAGGTTGGATGGATTGGGAGTTTGGAGACTCCCGATCACATTAAACTTGTTACTTATTGAACTAGTAAACTCCTCCTTTGGCAAAGGTTTCTTATGGAGTTTTAACTGGTAACTATTGACTAGAAGTGAAATTCCCTCTTCATCAATTATTTTGATCTGGACAAATCCATTTCATAACACTTTTCCACCAGATAAGGACCTAACCATCTAGTCATTAGGTTTCCCTTGAAGTCCTTGAATTTGGATTTGTACAACAATGCCCATTCACCCTCCTGGAAGGTTCTTTCTCTGATGTTTTTGTCATTCCAAATCTTCCTCTGCAATTGGACCACCTCAGCATGCATGGGAGTATGCAATCTAAATTCATCAAGAGCATTGAGCTGTTGCAACCTCTCCCACTCAGATTTTTGTGATGTCTAGGTCCAAATGGGCTGCCATTCTTAGGGTGATGTACTCAAATTCAATTCACAACAATTCATTTTTTCCATAAACCAACTCAAAGTAAGTGAACCCAGTGGTGGTTTTCCAGGTGGTATTGTAGGCGCAAGTGGCCTCCACAAGTCTAGCTGGCCAATCCTTTTTGCTGTTGTTGACAAATTTGGTCAAGATGCTCTCCAAATATTTTTTTATCACCTCCACCTTCCCATTTTCTTGAGTACGATAGGGGGTGGATTTCCTGTGCTTGATGTGATGCTTCTCCATGATTTCCTCAATCATATTTGAAGTGGATTGAGCCTCTTGATCATCGGCTGCTCTCTTGGGAATCCAAACTTGAATATGTTATCCGTTAAGAACTCTTCCACCTTTTTCTCCATGGCTACCTTAACCACCTTCACTTCAGCCCATTTTGTCAAATAATTAGTGCATACAATGATGTACCTCTTTTCCTCGTATGGGGGGTCAATTGGCCCAATGAAATCCATGCCCCACTTCTAAAACGACTGAAGAGTCACCTGGGGATGTAGTGGCATTTCATCCTTTCGTGTAAGCTTACCCATCCTTTTGCATTCAACACATCAATCAATCTACCTCCTTGCATCTTGGTGTAAGGTAGGCCAATAGTATCCAACTTGGAGAATGTTGAAGGCGATCCTCTTCGTAACAAAATGGCCCCCACACTGTCCATCATGGCATTCTAAGAGGATGTTAAAGACCTCATATTCCCTTACACACCTCCTCAAGATATGATCTAGTCCCAATTTGAAAAGATTCCCCCCAATCCAAGTGAAAGGGGCACTTTTTTATGACAATTTTACTCTTCTCCTTGGAGGATAAATTAGTAGGGAATCTCCCAAAAACCAAGAAATTGCTATGTCAGCAAAACAAGGAGACAACAATGAAATAGAAAATATGTGCTAATCACAAAGATGATCATATATCATCTCTTCATCCTCTACAGATAATGATAGTCTAGACAAAAAATCTCCAACCACATTTTCCTTTCTTGGCTTGTCAACAATTGTTAGATCAAACTGCTGTAACAACAATAACCATCTAATGATCCTCGAATTGGCATCAAGTTTTTTCATTAAATATTTAATGGTTGCATGGTGAGAATGTAAAAAAACTTGGTACCCTATGATGTAATGTCTAAACTTGTTCAAGGAGTGTACACCAAATAAGAGCTATTTTTCAGTAACAATGTAGTTGATTTCAACTTTGGATAGATTCTTGCTGATAAAATATATGGCATAGGGTAACTTAACTTCCACTTGTCACAAGGCTAATCACACAACCTTATTGGATGCATCTGTGTGGATGTGAAAAGGTCAGGCTCAATTCAGGCCCCTAAGAATTGATGTAGTGGTCAACTTCTCCTTCAGCTCTTCAAATGATTCTTAACACTTATTTGTCTAAAAAAATTCCGAATCCTTAGCTAACAATCCAAACAAACGTAAATCCATCTTGCTAAAATCCTTGATAGATCTCCTATAATATACATGTATTCCTAAGTAACTCATAACATCCCTTTGTTTATGAGGGTTAGGGACCCCTTTGATAATGGAAATTTTGTTAGGGTCAACTGGGATCCATTCCTTGGAGAGAAAGTGACCTAGGACAATCCTCACATTCATAAAAAAACCACACTTTTCTAGACTAGTGAGAGATTAATTTCAATTAAATTATTTAATTATTTACACAGGTTGGAGAAAGCTTCTTGGAAATCATTCCCATAAGGAGTGAAGTCATCCATATAAATTTCAACTGTATCATGAACAATATCAACAAAAATACTCAACACTTCCCTTTAGAAGGTAGCAGGGGAATTTTAAAAGCCAAGGGGAAGGACCCTATAAGGAAAGGTACCCCATGGACATGTGAAGGTGGTATTATCCTGATCCTCAAGGTTGATTAGATGTAATTATACCCACTAAAACCATTCAAGAATGAAAATAAATTATTCCCTGCAAGACCATCAAAAACTTGATAAATGAAAGGAAAGGGAAAATGATTTGTCTTTGTAGCCTTGTTAAATTCCTTATATTCAACATAGATTCTCCTCTTCCCATTATTCTTGGGTAATATTACAAAAGGAGACACCCACTCACTATTTGAAATAGGATAAATGAATCTTTCATCTAATAACTTTTGTAATTCTTCTTTCACAATGTATTTAAGGGAAATGTTCATTGTCCTCTTGGGTTGGAACATAGGTTTACATCCCTCTTTAATGTAGATGTGATGTGTACAAACTGGGGGATGCACCCCTTTCATCTCTTTATAGTCCCAAGAAAAAACATCAAGATGTTTCCCTAGAACAGTGAATGATTTCTCTTCTTGCTCTACTAAGAGGGAAGGATTGATTTTCAAAGTTTTAAATAGATTTATTTCCACAATATTAGCATAATCTTTATTAGAACGAACAATGAAAAATTCGGCCCATGGGTTGTTCTAAGGTTACCTTAAGGATTCTTCTTCTAGCTCATCAATTGGCATGGTAGAAAGAGGTTGGTTTTGCAGAAGGTTATCAATAAGGTCATCCTCATCTAGCTGCCTACTTCTTATAATGGTGTCTATTATACATATTGGGTAGGGGGATGACTGATAACAGTCTTCCTCTTTTCTTCCTCTACCCACATAGGTAATTCATGCTAAACAAGGGGTTGAGTAAAGGGGTATAATACAAGCTTATTTGTGAGCTACCCATTTTTAATTGTCATGTTTCTAGCCCTAAAACTTATGTAAGCATCAATAGTAGCTAACCAAGGTCTCCCTAAAATGAGAGGATACCCATTAAAATTGGTTTCCGGTTGGAGTGCAAGGAAATTTGTGGGGTACTCCTAGGAATCAATGGAGACCATCACATCATAAATAACACCCTTAGGGGCTACTGTGGATTTGTCTGCAAGTTGTAACACTATGGTGGTCTTCCTCAAGGCTCCTTGGAGGTTGAGATTCAACATAATTTCCTTGTCATGACATTGATTGTAGCCACAAGGTTAATCGATGTTTTGTGGACTAAAATATTGTTAACATGTATATCCACTACTGGGCTATTGGGATCCAAATACTTTGGGGATATGACCTTCCCAAGAATTATATCAACCAACTACCCAACAACATTGATATTGGGGGAATCTTTTTTTCTTCTTCCAGGCCTCTTGAAACACTCTTCCCTAATAAGCTTATTGATGGGGACATCTTTGATGGCCTAGAGAAGGGGTATTTTAACACAGTTTTTTTAATTCCACCATAAGTTTAACCTCTTCTGGGGTGTGTTGTTTAGGTTGGACCAACCTTTTAAGATAGGGAGGCATATTGGATTGAGGGTCACTTTCTTCCTTCTCTTCTTCAAGACATTCTAGTGGAGAAGGGGGAGAGCATATGGAAGTACCTTCCCAGACTTGAGGTTAATTTCTTAGATTTCCACAACATAGGTAGGATGGGATGTTTCCCCACTATAGACTTGCTAGGCCTACTTATTGTTCGATTTTGGATTGGGTTGAGAAGGAATTGGAGGTTGCTTTGGTGGGTTATTGTGATGCAGCTATGGTTGAGGAGGAGGAGGAATTAAGGTAGGTGGTTGGGTTGCCCGGGTCTTCCATCCTTGTGAAGGATTGCCTCATTGAGGAGGTTGAGGTTGGTATGGATGGAAGGGTGGATTTATAGGCTGAGGAGGATACTACGGAGGATAGGACCAAGAAGAAGGCATGGACCAAGGTGAGTTGGTTGGAGGATACCAAGGCTGAAAAAGTGCACTCTGGTTTGGATTGAAAGAAGGAGAATGAACACCTTGCATGCCTTGTTGATATGGTCGAGGGCCTTGTGGCCTCATTTGGTTGATGAAACAAAGCTATTCTGCACCTCCCTTAGCCCCTTGATACATAACCTTCAGTCCTAGAAGAGATGAAAAGTTTTTAATTGAATGGTACTTGTCACATACTAGGAAAACCTCTAACACATTCAATGGACATTCATTTCTAGGGTGCCTTCTGGTACATTTTGGACAAAAGACAGCTAGTGCACTTTTTTTCATCCTCTTGTTTCTTCTTAATCTACATGGTGTCCATTTGTAAGGAAAATGTGTGTAGAATTTCACTCTTGAAATATTCCAACATACTCCCTATTTCATGTTTGATAGTTGAGGTAGAGGGAGAAGAATTTTCCAAGACATGACTAGATCTACCTTGTTTCCTTATAGCCCTAGAGTGATTCTCAGACGCTATCTTGATGTCGTCATAATTCACCTGGTAAATGTCTCCACCATACAATGTATTAAGGGTTTCCATTAGCTCATCCCTAACCCCTATGAGTAATACAAGCTTTACTAATTTTGGGTCAAGGGTGTAGTTGGCTCTCCTATAGTCGAGTTGAAACCTTTCCTCATAGTCTTCTAAGGACCCATCTATCCCCCGATTAATCCTACAAACTTCCTCTGCATTTGAGCCCAAGTGGTGATGTTGCCTCCTTCCAAACCCATGAACTAATGCAGGGATTCATCCTTGAGGGTGAAGGGAAACAAATTCAACTTCTACTCATCAGAAGTGTAATGATATGTTCTACATACCACAACAGACTCGAACATGAATGTATCAAGATGTTTTAAAACTAGAACATGGAAGTGTGGGAGAGCACTGGGGCTAATGTTCTTCATTCTATCCTCCCCATTGGTTTCTCTAATAGGAAAGAGCTCAGGCTGCTTGTTTTCAAACATATTTTGGGTAGGCGATGTAGGTTCTTCCTCCCCTATGGGTTCATCAAAGATCTGTAGCTGCTCACCTAAAGGGCTCTCCAATTCCTCTATGGTTAGAGTAGGAGGTCCATAGTCACCTAAGAAAAGTGATGGTTGACTACTTGTAGGAGTGGGGGTTTTGGTAGAAATTTCCCTAGGTTATCCCTAAACCTACAAGGCATGAAATAAATATGTTTTTTGTGTGTGTTTTTTTTTGGATATTTCTAGAAAAATAAAAAATGATGCAAAGCAATTTTTGTTTGTGTTTTTAAGGAAATAAAATGGGAAAAAGCAACTCTAAGTAGAAACAACACCTACTTGGACACCTCCTCGACAATGACACCAAAAAGTGATGAGCTCTGTTATTGCAACAATAATGCTGCAACTCTGAAGGCTACCAAATTTAATTATCAACCCAGGGTTCATACAAACTTAAGAGGTGATAGTGTAGTATGCACAGTAAGTTGAGTTCTACTTACGCTGCTCTGAGACAATGGATCAAACTGAGGCATGCAAAGACAATTTTGCAAATTAAATCTAGATACTACAGGAAAGAGAATTCCAATATATTTGCAAGAAACATAAATGTTGCATAAAAGGAGATGCTAATCCATTTGCAGGAAATGTAATGTTATATAAGAAGGAAATTCTAATCTACTTGAAAGAAATGTAAATGTTGCATAAGAAGGAAATTCTAATTTACTTGCAAGAAATGTAAATGTGCATGAAAGGAAATTCTAGTCTAATTGCAAAAAAAAGAGACAATTCTTGAAATGGAAACCCAAGCTTCCCTTGTAGATGGCTCGTATTTTCCGTTTAGTCTTCATCAGTAGAAGGTTATAACCAAGCACAGAGAAGATGGACTCAGAACTAGCCAAGTGTTGTAGTGTCACAAGACTCTTTGGATCTCAGCCATATAGTCATTCAAAAGCCAGACTCAGTGGAGGGCAACACTTATTGACAAAACCAAAAATAACATGATACTAAGAAAACCAAACAAAACGGGACAAAAATTGTAAGGCAAAGTGAAAAGACAACAAGAAGTAAAAATACTATGTACATGATGCGGGGTGCAGCCCCAACATACTGAAAGTAGTGTTTGAGATCTTAGTTGTTGACAGGAAGGTTGTCAATCCTCCCGTCAAGTGATTGCAGATGGTATGTGTGTGGGTCAAGCTTCTCCTAGAAAGTATACAAACCAATATACGGGGACTAGAACTTTGTATGTTTGCCTTTATCTTCATGTGGTATGTCCCACTTCAAGACTAGTCACCCACATCGAAGTTAACATTCCCTGTCGACTTCTTGTCGAACCTTCTCTTGATATGGTTCTGGTGGAGTGTGAATTTTTATTTTTCTTTCATCCTTTGTTCCTTCAACTTGTGAATTGTATCCATCCTACGCTGAACTAGCAGACAAGGCTTACCTTTGGATTCTTGGGACAACTGGAGCATAGTCAAGTAGATGTTTGGCGGAAGGAAGGATTCTTTCCGTTAAACTAGGAAGTATGGTGAAGTTCTTAGAGAGGGTTTGAGTGTTACACGGTCAACCTGTAAGGCATTCATTAAAGCAGAGTGCCAGTTACGCTATTTAGAGTAAATGGTCTTCTTGATAATGTGGATAAGGGTTTTATTTATGGATTCTGCGAGACCATTTCCTTGCGGGTAGTAGTTAGATGAGTGTTTAAGCATGATACTATATTCCAATGCAAAATAATAAAGATTTAAAGGTGAAAAGCAAGTTGCATTGTCAAACATAAGTGATACCTGAATGCCAAAGCATGAGATGATATTCTATTGGAGGACGCTGATGACTTCCTGGTCATTCACTAGCTTAAGAGAAACTGCTTCTGTCCACTGCGTGAAGTAGTTTGTAGCTGTCAAGATGTAGGAGTTCTCTTTCAATGAATGTGGGAAAATTTCCCCAATGATGTCTAGTCCCCATTGTTGGAACAATTTATTCACTACAATAGGGTGCATCGGGGCTGCTGACCTTCGTGTTCTACCGGCGCATCACTGACAGATCGAGCACTTGTGGGCGTAGGCATGTGCATCTTTGAACAATGTGGGCCAGTAGAAACTGGCTCACATAACTTTGTGTGCAGTGGTATTTCCCACAAAGTGGCCCCCGACTGGTCCGTCGTGCAGATCATGTAAGACCTTCTCTGAATCATGTGCCTCCAGGAACCTGAGTAAAATCCCATTATTGTGTTTTCTGAAAACACTTCATGCACCAACTGATAATATAAATATTTGAGGCGCAATGCCCTCTTCTGTCTCATGGAGAAGTGAGAGGGCATGGTTCCATGCTCAAGGTAATGGTGAATGTCTTCGTACCAAGAGTTTCTGCATGAAGAGGGTGGTGCTCGCTCTACCTCATACATATCAATTTCTTGCTCCCAACCATTGAGCTCTTCTTCTTCCTCCTTTGCATGGACTTCTTCAACTGTGAGTCTAGAAATACCATGACCCTTGACAGTGTGAACTGGATTGATGTCAAGATCATACTCTTGCAAGCCTGTCATCCAGTTCGCACGTCTTTCACCCAACTCTTGTTGTAAAAGCAATGATCAGACTGTTGGGTGATGCACATAGACTATGCAATGGTTCCTCAACAAGTAAGGTCTAAATTGTTTCATCTCCTTGCATACTATGTATGCTTGTTTGTCAATGACATGGTAGTTGAGTTTGGGTCCCTGCATGCTTGCACTCATGAAGGAGATGGGACGTTAGTTGTTCAGCCCATCCTTTTGAGTGAGTATTGCAACAAGCGAATTGTCGTAGGTGAAACCACAACATGCAACAATTCAAGAATATAAGCAACCAAGTGTTCATGGTCCAACAAATCAAAACACAAGTTATCCAAATTTATTTTATGGGTATTGTTTTTCTTGCAATCATTATGGTCATCGTGCTAGAGAATGTAATTTTTTGCAAGAAAACAAAATTTGTTGGATAACTGTTGTTTCAAGCGTGGAAAATATGGCCACAAAGCTCCAACTTGTAGCTATGACATGATCAAGCCAAAAAAGAGAGAAATCCCACCATTGAAGACAAAGAAAGTATGGAGGAGAAAAGATGAGATGCAAAGAACTAGCTCTTCGAATGACATCAAAGAAGAATGTTTTTGTTTGAAAAATGATGTTCTACTCAGGGGGAGTATATCCTTATCTTGTGCACAATAGAATATGGCTTCAAGAGAAGATAAACTTGGTAGGCGCATGCGATTAAAGGAGGAAATTTGAGCCTCATTCATCTATTTATTTCAGGTCCATAAGATTAGTTTGAGGAATACAAGAGGAGCACATGAGTCTAGGGGGGTTCTACAAAGTTTGATGCATTACATATCATTTTGAAATTTTTTTATCATGATTGTTGATAGTTGCAGACATGATTGTGAGAGGATTATTTTTCTATTTATGCACACTAACATAACTTTGTGCAGCAAGCAACAAATGTTGATGGAAAGATGGCAGGGGAGTTTGATGTGGCTTTATGTTTTTGCATGTATAACACTTATGTTATGTAGGATACTATGTCTTCCATGGGAAGTTTTGGTGATAGTTTGAGAGAGTGATGTTACTCTCATTAAAACCCTCACTCTTGTACTTCATTAGATAATCATTTATCACATTAGGAAGGGTCATTGTTACATGAATGTGTCTTTGGAAGTGTCTAGTGTTGAATTTTTCTTATGAGGGTCTTACCTTGAAGATTACCATATGTCTTTGTTGATGATGAGGAGGATTGTGCTTTTTCGTGCACATATGATGTCAAGAAAGAATGGATGAAGTTTGTATTGTAGATTCCTTACTTTGTTGATGTTCATCTTGTGCCAAGAGGATGTGCTACAGAAACATGGTTACAACTGCTGATTTTATTTGAGGATTATTTTCATATGTTGTTATTGCATTATTGTTTTTCAAAACATATTATTGAAGTTGAGTCATTGATGATGTTACTTCTCATGAGGCTTGTGTTATTGGGGCTACTAACTATTGATGTTGCAGATTTCTAGTTCAGGATATGTACTGTCAAATTTTTGGAGAGAGTTGTGCACACTCTTTTTGACATGAAATTATTCATTTCTAAAACTTAATCATGGGAAGTTTATTCCATTGTCGCCAAATTATATTTCTGAATTGTAATTTTTTACTCTCATATTGTGAGTCATGAGTCAAAATTGTTCAGAGAAAGAGAATTGAGAGTAATTTCAGCATTTCATTCAGCTGGTATATGTTATGTCTTGCAACCATGTGTGAGCTTTCAGAATCAATATGTAGCCATGTAATATCTTGTATCACTTTTGGGTCATTGGTAGAGTCACATGAGTGATGTTTATGCATAAGTGAGAAGTCATAATTCAGCCCTGCGAAAAAATTTGTACAGTCATAATCTATCATGCTTGTAGCCATGTAATAGGATTATGAAGCTTTGTACTTTCATTGCAAAATTTATGAGTCATAGTACTTGGTTCTTTGGAGTAGCCTCTTGCTTGTCACATGGAGGAAATTATGTGTTTCTTCTCACACCATATTGTTGATGATGGTCATCATATGCCTTGCTGCTATGTTTCCAGTTATGATATGATGTTGCATGGGAGGAGGTTGTTGTCATTGTCTACACTATGCTATTACTGATGGATGTAGTGTATTCTTGATTTATGATGGTGTTCAGTTGTTTTGTTGTTGCAGCTGGTGATGTTGATGGAGAGAGTGTTGCTCATGTTGATGCTTATGCTATTGTTGCCTTGGTTGAGAGTGATGTTAATGTGGATTGAGTTGCTTGTTATTTTTGTTGTTGTTGCTGATGGTTATACTATGCTTCTAATGGAGAGAATACTGATACTCATATTATTTTATTTTTGATGCTCATGCTGTTATTGAGTTGAGAGTTTACTAATGCTATTTAATCTATATTGTTGTTGCTGAGAGCCGTAGTATATTGTTGCTATTTGGGCCTTGACATTGTTGTTGATCTAGATGGTGTTATTCCTCGATATTGCTACTATTTCTTCAGGAGAAAGTGAGTGAATGTTGCTGCCCTTTGTCATGCACTCCTAAAGGAGTGAGAGTATTTGTTGGTTGATCTTCTATGTAGCCATTGCTTTTTCAGTAGAGTTTTGATGGTTTGATGTTTTTCCCTTTTCCATTAATTTCAAAGGGGGAGAAGATGAGGAGTTCATATTTTCAGAGGTTGTTTGGATGGTTTAGCTGGGGTTGTCATCAATGCCAAAGGGGGAGATTGTTGGCATTGATGATGCAGTTGTTGGTGAAGTTGCTGGTTGCAGTGGTTGATGGTTGGCGTTGATGTCAACCTGGGCATGCATTGGAGATGATTATGTTTCTTGTGTTTATGTTGCTTGACTTTTTAGTTGTGTTTAGCTTGGCATTTGAATTATAGGTATTGGTATTACTATGGTATCATTACCTTAGTATTGGTTTGTGTGTGGTCTAGGTCAACACTTGGTATTGGCATGATAGGTTTCAATATTACCATGGTATTGACCCGTGGTATTGGCTTGGAGCTTACTATGGTACATGGGTCCGTGGTATTGGCATAACCATGATATTTACCCGTGGTATTAACTTGGAGATTACCATGTTACATGTGTCCATGACATTGGCATAACCATGGTATTCACTTGTGTTATTGACTCAGAGATTGCCATGGTACAGGTGTCCGTGGTATTGGGATAACCATGTTATTTTTCCAAGGTATTGATTAGAGGTTGTTGAGGATATATTACATATATTCTTGTGAGTCAAGAAGCATTGAACCAAAAACCACTTCCAACATATGAACAAAGCTCCACTACATAATTGGAATTAATTTATAATCATTTCCAGAAATTACAAATATGTGGAGAAAGGTTGCTCATTTTGTTGGTTCTCTTGTGTGAGAAAATTGTCATAGTGCTTTGGAGAGCCAGTGGTGAGGAGTGTGAATTTGTTGTAGCAGAGTGTGCATGGAGGTACAATTGTAGCATATCAAAATTATGCATGGTTGAACACTATTTATATGCATAAGAAAAGTGACAAGGTTACAAGGGAGTTTAATTTGTGATTGCAGGGGAGTCTTTTTTATTGGAGTTTATATATCTTGTTGATATGATTATGATATATTGGTTGCAACAGTGTCTCATGTTTTTATATGGCAGTTATATATTGCATCATTGAGTTTCTGCATCTAGTTTATTTGGAGAAAACGTATTGAGGCTATATGAGTTGAGGATGATGTATGAAAGTGAGAGCTGGCTATGATTTGAGTTTGATTCAATGATTGATGTTTTTATTTTATTATGTGCTATGAAGATATTGTTGTTGTGATATTCATGTTGAGCAGCTCAAGGGTTCCAGTTTGAAAATGTATGAAAAGTGAACCACATAGAGAATTGGGGAGGGTGCTCCAACAAAACAACTATTGAGAATAAATTTCTTCATAAGTCCAATGGGTGTTGGGAAAGTCTTGTTTATTAGATGGGTGTGTGTAGAGTCAGGAGCTGGAGATAAGATTTCCTTTCACATATTTGCCATATTTTACTCTCTATATAATTATTTGCTTAAAAGATAGTAAAATATATTGAGCAACACAGCAATAAAAAGGGTGATTTTTTCCCTGGAGGGGGGTTTTCCACTAGAGATCCTATTTTCCTATGTGATGTTATGATTATGTTTCATTGTACATGTTTATTTCTTATGATTATGGCTCTCAGGTGTTGATTCTAGTTGAATTTGCATGTTTAGATCTAATGCTTATTTCTTAAGTAATGAATTGGTTAATGCTGAGGACAATGTTTGAGAATTATTGAAATTGTTATCACTACTGATCCATCCCCCCTCTCAGTAGCGACCTTAATTCCAACAGTTTGCAACATGTGTTTTGTTCACATGTACTAAGGAAATTGAACTATTTCGGTGGTTTGATACTTGTTTAGTTGAAGGTGTGTTGTATTTGGTTTTATGATAGTGGTTGTCTTGTGAACTATTTTGTAGGTTAACTAACATTCCTTTTATGCTCTTGTGTGTCTCTTTTAGTATAATACAATTACTTTTCTTCTAGAGGCTCAATCTCTTTTTCCTCTAGAAAGTACCTTATATACATCAAAGTTTTATTCCTCATAGTGTCATCTTACTTTATTGTTTCAAAGAATTTTTGTGTAACCTCTTATGTTAATAATGGAAGCCAAGGAAAATCCCTAAGGACAATGGAAACCAACCATATTTCCAGTTGGGGCTCCTACTCCAAATGGTGTGAAGTCTAATTGGGACCACACATTGAGGAGACCCCCTTGGTTGATGGATTTCAAGCACCATCAACAGTTGGCACTAGAAGGAGGTCTAGACAACAAGTTGTGCCCGTTGAGTTTGTTTTGAGTCTCTCATCTTAAATTGATATCTCCCAAATCATAATCCCATAATATTTTTCTAACTTATCTATTGGTAAAATTTTCATCTCCATGGAACAGTTTGATGACTTTTCTCAATTTAGGTTTGATGGTGATGGTAGTACATTCATAGCCAAACATATATCTGAATTTCTTGGTTTTTGTAAGTCTCATGAAATTCATGAAGAAGATGTTTTTTGTATATTATTCACCCTCTCTCTTGAAGGTCAATTTAAGAAGTGGTGTCATATTTTACCATTTTCTTCCATTCATCATTTGATCAATTCCTCAGTGATCTTCATCGAGTTTTTGACATGTATCACTATTAAGATGTTTGTGAAAGGATTTATTTGTGTAGAATGAAATATGGGGAATTTGTAGAGGAATTTATTAATCATTTTCTTCACGTTTGCTATGAATTTCTCAGGGGAGTGATTGATTTTGATTTTATTAGTAAAAATTTTTAGAGCTTGATTCTTCTCTCCTTGAAATATTTTGAATCCAAACCCCCGAATGATGTTACTATCCCAACTTATGTTGATCATCAAACACCCCAAATTTGTGAGGAGGAACCTACTATTCTATTTTTTCCTTGTCCTCCTCCTTTTCTGGTACCAATTTGGGTTCCTCCTAGTGATGATCTTAAAGCTGAAAAATCTAAAAATTGAATTGTTAATCCATCCATTAAGCCACCACCAATTTCCCATGATCTAGTTCCTATTGAGGATAAATTGGAATGGTTAAGTTATTTCATAGAGCATGAAGTGAAATTTTATACCTTGGGTTTTCAGGATCATATCAATGCACATAAATCCAATCTTGAATCTAATCCAAATGAAAAATTGTTTGCCTAAAGGGATACCTTTCAACCTCTACTATCTATGTCTCATGATTCCTTGTTTCATAATCCTCTTGACCAACCTACTTCAACTCTTAAGGATGTTCAACCTCTTGTTTTAAGTAGTGATAATATTCAAGGTAGTTCCATTTCACAGGTAGAGGATAAAAGCGGTGAATATACATTTCATATTTCTTGATAACCTGTCAAATTATTATGTATCCTTCATTCAAGTGGAGACTTTAGAAAACCATCACCATGACATCCTTGTTTCCATGAACACATGTGGTGATGGATATCTAAGTACATCAAATGATATCTTTCCTTCTTCTAAGAATTTAGTTTTATATGGTATTGATTCAGAATCTACTTCTCATAGTTTGCAATCTTCATTTATGGTATGGGATTATATTTCAATTTGGAATGATTTTGAAATTTTTGTGATTCATAGATCTTTAGATCTCAAATTTGAAGAAACAAATTTTCAAGCTTTTGAATCTTTGGTATACTTTTTTGAGGAAAAACAAGATCAATTTGAATGTTACATTGGTATGCCTATCTTCGATCATTATGATGATGAAAATAATCTCATGGTGTATAACATGTATGTTGATCCATTGTTCTCAAAAACTCAATATGATTTAGTTACAACTGATGCTCCTCCTGTTGAGTCTTTTCATTCTTCCTCACCTCTAGTACACTACTCATTGTACCCAAATATGTGCGATCAATTTTTTATACTGACAATCTCTCTAAATCCTTTAGATATTTATCTGGCTAGTCATTGTTGCAATTAGGTATAGGACGGTGTGATTCTACCACCATAGGGTGAAAAACTTGAATATATTATTTATGATATGTTCAATTGTAAATATTTTATAAGTGAGGAGGAAGATGTTACAACTCTAAAGGATCAAGGGAGTTTTCCGACTGATGTAACTCAATGCTCTATCCATCAAGAATTTGATATGTTTAATCTTGAGTATGATCAAACTAGTGGCATTAGTATTGTTTTAATTGATACATCTAATAATAGTGGTGCATATTTACTTGTTGATTTTTCTAACCCACCCAAATTCAATGATCCACCATGAGAAAGTTCTGAGGCTGGTCAGGAAGTCAAGGCACTTCAACCCCTACTAATGGTTATGTCAGGTTATTGAAATCCTACTGATATCTCCGAACTAAGATGAATTTGTATTTTCACGCATAATTCGTTCCTCAAAAGCTATCCACTGGTTGTGGTTCATTCTTAAATGAATTTCGATATTTTCAAGTTAATCTTCATGATATTCAAGATAACATTTCTGATCAGACGAAATATTCTTGGTTGGTTAGTCCATTTTCATGTGTATCCCTTGTGTTATACCAAGGGCCAGAGAACATGTCTCACAGATCCCTACAATTTCAAAGCCTGTCATTTTGATTATCAAGATAAAGGTCATTTTAGGTTGAGGATTTCTCTTTGTCAAACACTTCTATGATCGATCCCCTTCTTATCCCTCTTATGTATGTCATGAGGTCAATCATATTTTTGGCACAATTTCTCTTCTTGAATCATATAAAATTCTTGAGTCATTCAATGAATCAAAGCCCTTGTGTTGATATGAATACCTGGTTTGATTTGACCCTTGTTTTCAGTCATTCACTAGCCTAGTATACTAATTGGTTTCCTAAGTTTGTGATGTCAATGATTGTTTTAAATGCCTTAAGCTTTAATATTGCTGGCATGGTGTCTAACCATATAAAAAGGGAACAAATGGAGAATTAAGTATATTATAGTCACCAATCTAATAATGATATTGGTTCTAACAACTATCTCTCAATTAATCATTGTCGCATTAGCATACCAGATGATAATTTTTGAACCCAATGATCTTCATGATTTATCATTTTATTGTTCAGATGCTTGTCAGATAGTTAAGGAAATTCAATGCAATCTGATGGTTATGTCAGGTTATCACTACCTTGACAAAGTTTCTAGATGAGATTATATTGAATTACCCTCCCGAGATTCTCTTTGCGATTTGAATGTGTTAATTGGAAATTTAGTTTCTCATGAGTCTCAGGGTTCTCAAATCTGTTGTTTTGAATATCATGATCCAATCGTTGAATGGTTAGAGAAATATTACATGGAAAGCTCCAACATAAATAACATGTTTCAATATTTATTGATGTTTACTCAAACTAAAAGAAAAAATGAATGTACTTCCATGAGTGGCCTTAAAGGTTTGTATGATCTTCATTTGAAGCAACAAGGTAACGCTCGAACCTGGTTAAAGCTAGTTAGTATGGCACATCTTTCTGGTGATAATGTAGTATACCAAGGGGGGATAATATGGGGTATAGAGGGAGGTACACAAGGGAAAAATGTGATGTAATAATGTAAGGATGATAAATAAACAATACATAGTTAATAAATAAAGTGGTTAACCCACATTATGTAAGGGACCATAAGTAGTTAGGGAATAATGTGATAAGCCCATTGTATTGGATGTATGGTATTGAGAGACCCATGGTATTGTATGTATGAAGCTATATAGAGGCTAGAAACTCTTCATTGAGATGTCAAGTATTGTTGGTATTGACATTTATTAACTTGTGGAGTGACCTTCTTCCTTAAGGAGTAATTGCATGGTGTTGCTCTACCTCAAGGGTTTGATTAATAAAGAGAAACATATGTATCTTATTTGTGTATTGGCTCTTGGATTTATTTTATCAATTAATTTAATGTAATTTTAGGTCATATCTACTACAAGTGGTATCAGAGCTCTTTCTTGGGCAAAGCAAGAGAATTTATTTAATTTTTTGCAGGACTTTTTGGGGAAATAGTGGGAGGCGAGTTTACAAATTAGATATGAAAGATTTGGTACAAAATTTTCAAAAAAAAAAATTACATATCTAAATTCCTTGCAAAAAAATTCCCCATTTCAAAAAAAAATTCATCTGAATCGGAGTCCAAGCGGAGGAGATATCACTGGTTTAAAAATTAGTCGTTTTGCAGAAATTTTTCTAATGGAAATTCGTGGGATGACAACTCTCCAAAAATTTTTTTTTTTTTTTTTTTAGATTTTTGTGCATAATTTACGAAAATAATTGCATATATGAGTATCTATAGAAAAATCACAAAATTAAAAAAAAAAAATCAGTCGAATCAGAGTTTGGATGAGGGAGATATTATTGATTTAAAATCATATTTTTTTTAGAATTTTTTGCAACGTCCGAATAATTGTAGCGTGGATATGAGTTCTCAAAGTGCCCAGATCGCGATTCCAACTACACGAAAAGATATAGAGTAGTCATTCCATTTCCGAAAACAGGTTATAATAAGGACTCTGAGCTATATTGACCGAGTTGTGCCCAATTTAAATTTTCGTCGAAAGTAGGTGATTTTCTTTAAAGTCGTCACTCTATTTTATGGGTTCTAGAAGACTATTTTTTACAGGAAAAGAGGATAGTGCTACTATTGAAGAATACATAACATATAAGAAGTGTTTTCAGAAATAAAATGAACACTCTGCATATTCCCATGTGATTGGAATCACGATCTAGGTACTCTGGGAACTCAAATGCGCACTACAACTGCCCGACCATCACAAAAATTTCTTAAAAAAGAGTTGATTTTAAATCAACGATATCACCCTCATTTGGACTCCGATTCGATCATTTTTTTTTAAAATTGGGTGATGTTTCGAGAGGAGCTCAAATAGTAAATTACTTTCTTGATTTTTTCACAAAAATCTATAAAATATGACCGAGGAGCCACCATCCACAAATTTCCATCAGAAAAATGTTTGCAAATTAACTGATTTTAAATCAACGATATCTCCTTTGTCCGGACTCTGATTCAAATGATTTGTTTTTTGAAATGGAGTATTTTTTCACAAGTAATTAACATATGCATTTTTTTTTTGAAAAATGTACACCAAAACTTTCATATATGATCTACAATCTCGCTACCCACTAATTTCCCCAAAAATTCCTACAAAAATGGAAAAAAGAAATTCTCCTCGCTTTGCCAAAGAAAAGAAATCTGATAACCACTTGTAATGGATATGACCTGCAGTTTTATAATAATTCAAATATTCAAAATAAATAAGAATATATTTCTATAATAGAAATATCTTTTATTAAGATCTTCAAAAAACCCTTGAGGTAGGGTAACACCATACAACTACTCCTTAAGAAAGGAGATCACTCCAAAAGCCATCGCTTGTCAATATAAAACTGATACTTGACACCTCCATGGAGAGTCTATAGCCTCTATATAGGATTCATACATACAATACCATGGGTAATTACCATGGGCCTCTCAATACCATACATCCAATACAATGGCATTATCACATTATTCCCTAACTACTTGTGGCCCCTTGCATAATTTGGGTTAACCACTTTATTTATTGACTATGGACCATTTATTTACCATTCTTATATTATTACATCACATTGTTCCCTTGGATACCACCCTCTATACCTGATATTATCCCCCCTAGGTATATACTACATATAAGCAAGGCCTTCTATTAGTTGTGAAAGTTTTTCAATTTTTTTTCTTTACTCTTGCACAATACTTTATATTTCTTTTGATTGCTTGTAACTTTATGTTAGAGAAAATTTTAGGGGCGAAATTTCACAAATAAGCTATTTTTTTGGGACATTTTCTGGAAAAAAAATATTCACAATTTAGTTAAAAATTCGCCTATTTTTTACATATCTATGATTAAATGGATGATATTCGCCAAAAAATTACCAATTTTAATTGTAAATTACATGTTTTCGTTCAATTTTGCCTACATTCTATACATATGAATTTTCAAACTAGAATATGTTAAAGTATGTTACTAGGTTCGGTCTTCATAATGACATATGTAATCATGATCTTATGTATTTGATGTAATCAGAAAAATAAAACTATTATTGTTATTCTTGACGGATGAGTTTCATGCTCAAGGGAATTTATTTTATAGGTCAAGTTCCTATTGATAGCTTCTAGGGCTTATCATTGAGTCTACAAGTCAAGAAAATAATCATATATGAAAGACCTTTGTCCACTTCCAAGCACACGCGTGTCCTAGGATTTCTAGAGAAGAAGCTGAAATTGTAGTTCTGCAACAACTAGCTAAATTTTGATCTAGAACTGAAATTTGAAGCAGTGGAACAAGTTTAACTGACGTTGACTTGGAGAAAAAGAAGCTCATCAAGGAGTATCTTTGACTTGGTTTTTGAGGGGTATTGGTAATAAAGGGACCTGGTCTTGGAATTCATCAATTGAAGATTTTATAAGAAGAATAATTCTTGTGGATTTTCCTCTTAGATTGGAGAGATTGTGGCCTTGGCTAATTGCCTACATATCGTGTCTTTTGTCTTATTGTTCTTTATTATTTGATAGTTGTTTGATGAATAAAATCACTAATAATAATCAAGTGAACGAAGAATCTAATTAAGTGAACTAAAAACATATCACAAACAATTATCAGAAATAGAGAAAAACTACACTTGTTGCCTTAAGATTTCTCAACATGGTTTTAGAGCTAAGGTGACAAGACAAGGGAAGGAAGCTTATAAAAGGACACTCAAGGGCCTGAAAAACTAAAGGATCATAAAGAGCTTCAATCATCAAGAAGGATCACTCATCTCAAAGGCATCACAAGGGAAAATAATACATCATCATCTTGAAGGAAGTGACTAAAACCCCCAGTTTGTTCAAAGAAGGACTCTACAATTGAAGCATTCTTGGGAATCTTGCACAAGCATCATCTTAAGGAAAAATTAGACCTCAAAGATCCTACCTCTACTCAAATAAGGAAGGACTACAAGCTGAAGCATATTGAAATCCCTGCATTCAAAGGAAGAAAGAATAAGCATTATCATCATCATTAAGAAATCAAGGTGATCTCCCTCTCTTTGAAGAATCACTTTTGAAAGAAGACATCTTCTATTATCATAAAAGTCGATAAGATATCAAGTTGAATATATTTTCATCAAGGAGCATATTCACTTGACAAGTAAGTACCTTTATATTTATGATTGAATCTACTATCAGCATGACTTCATTTTGCAAGGAAAGAAACAAATTGTTTGGGTCATCAAATTTTCTTGCATGGAAGAAGAGGACATATTTGATCTACATAGAAAATGAAGTCATGGATCATGTTAAGGGCTCAATCGCTTAACCTTGAAAGGAAGAATCTCAAGCTCTTGCAAAGTACATGAAATGGGAAGTAAGGGCTCAAAATATCGTTATAAAATCCATCAAAGATCCACTCATATCCTATGTATCAAAGTTTGATACATAAAAACAAAATATGATAAACGAGTAGAATTATTCTTGGTAAGTACTGTTGGAGAAGTGATATCATTAAGACAAGGACTCTTCAAGATGAAACTAACAAAGGAAGGAACAACCTCATACTTTATGAGGGTGTTAGAAATAAGAGACCAACTACAATAGTTGGAAGAAATAATGTCTAACAAAGAAATGACCACCATAGTGCTCAATGCACTACTAGAGGAATATGACAACTTTAAATCATGAATCTATGGGAAGAAGGCAACTACCCCATTCAATGAACTATGGTCATTGTGTAAGATTAAAGAAACTTGATTAAAGGCCTAACGAGTAAGGTCAAGCATTTGCTTCCATGGCTAGGAAGAAAAGAATGTTTGGAAAGTTTGGTCCTCATAAAAAGAACAAGAAAAACATGTCAAAGATCCAATGCTATGGCTATCATGAATATGATCACTACAAGAGATATTTTCCTAAAATCAAGAAGGACAACAAAAAAAGAGGAAGGGAATAAGACCATATCATCGAAGAAGTGAAAGAACCTAAGAAGAAGAAATCAAAAAAGGAGGAAGTGAGATATCTCTACTTTGACTGAGATAATCTCCTCCACTAAGTTCTATTCAGTTTTGTAAAGAATAGCTATCATTGTAGGAAGCATTGTAAGCATGATATGATGCATCATATTAGGATATGACATCATGGTAGAAACATACCATTGAAGCGATATCTCATATAGTAGCTTGAAAAGGACAACTTCAGCATAAGTCTACATGGATGTAGAAATCATCACATAAAGGAAGTATCTCGCAGTAACCTCATTAAAAGCATGTGTAGTGCATATGGTTGAAATAAAATCATCTAGTAAGATAGAAGAAATTCATCATACATCATTATCATGAGAAAGGAGCTTCTGTCGGATGAGGATAATATAAAGCCTCTATTGAAATTTTTATTAGAGGGTTCACCTCTCTTGAAGGAAGCAAGTGTCTCGCTAAGAATTCTACCTCGTATGGGATACATTGTTTAGAAGTATGATGCTATGGTGACAAAGAAATGCAACATGTAGAGATGATTAAACTACTCTCAATCAAGAAAAGGAAGTTACTGAAGGAAGACTAGATGACCAAAAGAAGGAAAGAGGTATGTATGCATGTATTTAATTGAGTCGTGTCGTCATATGGTTGCATGGGTAAATTCTCTATCTCATGAGAATTATTAAAGAAAAGTGATCTCCTCCTTTGGAAATATGCATGAAGGAATGGTTCACATATTGACTAGATGAAATCAACATAATATGTCCTCATATGGAATGTGAGATGGTTGAAAAAGATGAAGGAACTACGGATGGAAGTTCCTGGGGAGAAATATGTGAAGAAAGAAAGAAGAGATCATGAAATATGCAACTATGGGCACATAGAAAAGGAAATCAACATCCGTTGACTAGAGTAATTGACCATGACATATCTATAGAGAAGGCATGAAGACCATTATAAGGTATGTAAAGAAAGGAGACCATTTAAATTGACAGTCTTGGATATGTGCTTATGAATGTGAAGGATTTTAATATTTCAAACAAGATGTCATGATGAAAGGCCATCACAAAAGGTAACTTTGATTTGATGTTCATTTTTTTTATTTTTTATCACAAAAGGTAACTTTGATTTGATGTTCAATTTTTTTTCATTTTTTAACAACATATAGATGGATCGATACAAGGGATACCGAAAGAGAGTTGTAAATGACACCTACAACTAGCATTCATGTGGTTGGATGAAATATCCTAAAGGAAACATGACTTGGAAAAGGTAGTTGTATGAAGAAAAGTCAGATGTGGATTAGAAGATCACTTCGAGATAAAGAAAAGGATGATATAACTGACATGGTTCATGAAGCAAAATGATGGATGGTAGATTCCCAAAACATGAAGGCTCCATAATGATAAAGACGAAATTCATGAGATCAAAAGGAAGGAGCCCCACAAGCAGCTGATAGTCCAGTGATCTCCACCTAGAGAAGAATGTTTTTGGAAGCAAGTCCTTGGTTAAGATGGATCTTGGAAAATTCCTTGGATCAGAGGGAGCTTGGGTACATTCCTTTTATAGTAATTGGTACATTCCTTCATAGGAATGGGCATATCCTCCCCATTTGAGAGGGATAGATAAACACATCATTCTTGTCTTCACTTTGGAAGAAAGAATGGAGAACTGGGTAAGCATCTGGCATTTGATACTCTTTGAGGATGATATAGGGAATCCAAGATAAGATTAGTCATAGAGGAATGATATTATTTGAGGATTGGGAATCCAAGGCAAGAATGGTCATGGAAGGACATACCCTGTGAACACCTGAGTGGGGTATGTGCCTTGAGAGATAATGATGATGGTGTCTATAAGTCATTGGTATCGCCAAAATTGTGCTATGATATTGTGGAGAGATAGAGATGTTAGTCAAGGCCTTTCTATGTGACAATACTAGTTGGTATGATGCTAAACAAATGGGTTACCAATCTGACTCTTCTTATGAGAATTCTTCAGATTGAGAATGTCCAAGTACCTTGTATGGATTATGAATACCTCCCTAGTTAAGAGGCAGTGTTGAAATATGTAACTAGGTTCGTTCTTCATAATGACATATGTAATCATGACTCTATATATTTGATGTAATGAGAAAAAAAACTTATTATTGTTATTCTTGAGGCATGGGTTTCATGCTCAAGGGAATTTATACTATAGGTCAAGCTCCCATTGAGAGCTTCTAGGGCTTGTCATTGAGTCTATAAGTCAATAAAATCATTGTTATGTATGAAAGAACCTTCTTGGGCATGTTACATATTGTAAAAAGAGTTTATTTAGGTCAACGTTGTGTCAAAATACGCTCCAAGACCTCGTCATGCTACTATGAACAAGTCGACCTACTCAAGCATCAAGTTGGCATAAATGAAACTACAAGTTGGCCTACAAACATGGAAAAGAAGCCTATATAAAGGAGGACTCGACCTCATTGAAGGACTCACTCATCACTCACACAAATTTGATCAAGAAGAGGAAAAAGTGTGAAGAAGAAGAAGAAATCAATTTTCTTAAACTGTTTTTGGGTATTATTCTCACATGTTCCAAGTGGATTAGGGCATCTTTTTTTAGTAAGAAAGTACCTATTTGGATTCATCTCCAAGGGCCAAGTTCTAGGTCAAGAAAGGTCTCTCTAGTAAGCCGAATTGTCAAGGAAGGGAAGTCAGATCAAGCGAGGAAGAAAGGAGTCAAAATTCTCCACTTCCAAGCCACATGTGTGTCCTAGGGTTTCTACAGAAGAAGGAAAAATTACAGGTCTACAACAGCTAACCGAAATTCCGATCTAGGGCTGAAATCTGAAGCAGTGGAACAAGTTTGACCATCGTTGACTTGGAGAAAGATAAGTTCATCATGGAGTAACTTTGACATAGTATTAGAGGGGTATTGGTCAAGGGTCTCGGTCTTGGGATTCATCAATTGAAGATTCTTTAAGAAGAAAAATTCTTGTGGGTTTTCCTCTCTAATTGGATAGGTTTTGGCCTTGGTTGATTGCCTACAACTTGTGTCCTTTGTCTTATTGTTCTTTATGATTTGATAGCTATTTGATGAAGAAAAAAACTAATAATAATCAAGTGAACGAAGAAGATAATTAAGTGAAGTAAAAAAATATCACAAATAGTTATCAAAAATAGAGAAATCACCTACACTTGATGCCCTAAGATTTCTCAACAAAATAGTCACCTACAATACTATATATAGGAAAAATATTAAATCCTTAAAAAATACCCTACTTTGTGATTGAAGTCTGGGAGCGGTTATGATGGCTACACTAGAAATTCCATTTCACTTAGCCCTAACCTTCTAGCCCGTTAGGTTAGGAGTAGGTTTAGGTACATTTGGTCCCCTAGTTGCATTGGATGACCTTTTCAATTTTACTTTGCACTAGTCCTTACTTCCACTCTATTTAGATATTTTGTCTTGTTATGCCTTATATTGTCTTTCTTTCTTTTGTTTAATAAGTCTCTGCATGAAAATTCTCTCTCTTGGCTCAAATTACAATGTGGAAAAACTTGAAAGGTCAATTGTGATGATGAGAAATGCTTGGCTTGTCTGTCATCCTCTTCTCTATCTTGGGTTTGCATATATTTAAAGTCAATGATGTTTGAATGGAAAATATGATTAATTTGAATGGAAATCCTTTGGTTGAACCATAAATCCCGTATATATTCTAGTATGTTCATTCCTTGACTCGTTGTTGTACTTAAATGGTGTTCTTCTTTCTGATCCAATTGATAGGAAGAAGGGAAAGGGGGAAATCAATAGTGAGAAAACCAACATCAGAGGTCTATATAACCTTCTTTGAGGGAACAAACTCTTCTACTCTCAATAATTCAAGATCCCTCTTCCACCCCAATAAAATAAATAAGTTCCTAAGAAAAGTCCTATAAATAAATAAATAAAGGGAAAAGGAAGAGAAAGGCTTCCTGCATAGAGAGGTGAAACAAGTAACTTCTCCGGGGTACTGTTCAGGCTCACTGTTAGCAAAGAAATTCTTGTGTTCCTGTAGTGAATCTGTCGGGTACTGTCTAATTTTGTTGGTAGTGGAGAAACACCATAGATGAAAAATAAGAATATGATTATCTTAAACTACAATTTTATATTACCCTTCTCTTAAATCTAAACAATTGTGATTTGGCAAGCTTTGTGAATGTGTTTAGCTGAGAAAAGGAATAGAGGAGACTATGTCCTTAACCAGGTCAAATGGAGGATCCAAAGTAATCCATGTAATGAATCAATAATTCCTGGAAGACTGAGACATTTCACTTAAGGTTAAAACTTGGACAAAGAAGTTGGAGTTCTACCAGTTTGTCACCAAGCATTGATGTTGTGA
This sequence comes from Pinus taeda, assembly GCA_000404065.3. NCBI lineage: Eukaryota > Viridiplantae > Streptophyta > Pinopsida > Pinales > Pinaceae > Pinus > Pinus taeda. The sequence goes on along the minus strand of APFE030900273.1, from coordinate 63,008 downwards.
TCAAAACCCTTCAAAAATTTTCCAACACATGAAATTTTGAGCCTACTGAGAATCTAATGCTTTTTCATTCCATAGTCACTTCATGATGGATTAATGTTATGCTAAGTGTTTGCGTCTTGTTCTTAGTTTCTATGTGGAAAAGTCACTTTCTCACACATGTTCAAACCATAACAAGTTCATAACAACATTTTTTTACACAAGCTTGAACATGCATATAATAGTCCATTAAATTTTTTTGTGTGCAATTCTCAACCTATTTCAACAGCCAGTGTGCACTTTCATTGACATTCTCTCACTTTTGGTTGTGATTATGATTCTATTTCGGTGAGTTTTTCTAGTTGTCGCTTGTGTGCACCTTTTCTTTCGCAAGTGTCACTTTCATGTTTACAACAATATTTTTTTTTCTTTTTCACTTTAGTAAGTGTCATTTTCATGTTATCTTCACTTTGGCATGTGTCACTTTCAATGTCATTCGCATTTGCAACTGTCATTTTCACTTTTCTCTTACTGTCGCAAGTGTCGTCTTTTGGCATGTTAAGTTTCGCACATTGTAAAATAAGAGTTGTGGTTCATTTTGTGAGGAAAATTTGGTACCAATGGCTCCTATTTACTATGTATACATGTACTAGACCCATTTCGAAAGTTTTATGCATCGTCGTACTAGTGTTGTCATTGTCATCGCAAAGTGTATCTTAGGTGTCACAACTAGTCGAAGGGAGTTAATTATACATTCTTAAAGTGTAGTTCAATTGCATTCTCTTGCACTACCATGTCCCATTCATCATATGGAAATACATCAGACATATTCCTCAAGTCTTGAGAATTTTTGTACTCTTTTCATCACTATCGTCACAAAGTTCATCCTAAGTGTCCCACTTGGAGGAGGTTGTTGTATTTCCATCACATTGAGCGGATCATGTTGTACTTGTGTACTGAGTGTCCAATTTTGTGTCATAAATTGTTCTAAGTGTGTGTTATCATTAATAAGTTTAATCCTAGTCTCACTTCTACCTTACTAATCCCACAACTAGCCACATCTTGAAAATATTTTTTCCCAACCAACTTGACCCAACTCAACCTCCTTTAACTATGCATTGCGTAATAACAAGGCTTGATCTCCCCCCTTTCTCCTAAAACTACATAATGCATAGTTCCTTCCTCTAAGGACTACACATAGTGTATTCTTAGTGCTCAAACCTGTCTCCTTGTCCTCCACAAATGTGCAGTTTACCCTTCCAGTCAGTCTCCTTCTGCACATTGTGTAGTGGCAAGCCTTAGGTTGTCTCCTTGTCTCCATGAGCTATGAAATTATGAAATCCCTAGGCCTCTCTCTCTCCTATACTGTGAACTGGGTAAATTTAAGGCTCAAGACTACCTCACTGAGCTCCTCAACTATGTAGTTTCCTTGCTCAGGCCTCCAGATCTTCGAATTGCACAATCTCAAGCTTCAGTCCATCACTCATATCCCTTGGAACTATGCACTCTGCAATCCCTGAGTCTTCCTCCATGTCCATTGTCTAGTCCCAACTCAATCCATCATTTTCAAGAAGAAATCTAGGCTAGGATATTTCCAAACTAATGTTGTATTGTCATGAGTGGATTCCACTTACTGGTATTACATCTTCACATGACAAGATGATGCTCTAAGAGAAAGAGAAGGAGATCATAAGAGAAGACACTTCTGAAGCTGGAACCATAAAGAAGTCATCGAGAAAGAAGATGAAGGGACATTATCTTACCACAAAAGATCAAATATCTATATCACATGAAGACTCTAGATCGATCAAGACCTTGGAGGATGAAGATCAAAAACATGAAAGATCCATCATGAAATTGCAAAGAAAGCAACAAAAGGAGTAGCTTGACAATGCAACATCATCATGAAGTTCCATGTCATCACTGCCAATAGTCATATCAAGGAGTCACATGTGTCAAAGTGTATTTCCACATCATTTGTGGAATGTAATTATTAATTTTCCAAAAATGTAAAATATGTGGAAGACCTAACATCCCACATGGATTATGAAGAGTCACTATTGAGTTCTAAAGTCATATAGAAGCTCAAAGGTCATGTAAGAATTCAAAAATTCGTTGTAGAAGATCAAGGGTCATGAGGGAGGTCAAGAGTCACATGGGAGATGGAGAGTCACCTCATTTGTTATAAACACACCCTCATAACTCAAGCAAAAGGACTTTTGGGGACTTGAACTTTCACCTTGGCTTTTCTAGTTTGGAATAGGAAAGAAGATCTTCCTTTGGAGGAGAAAGTGGTGACTTAATGTTCCACTATTGGGGCTAGAGTGGAAGCATTTTATTTTATATCTTGGCACTTCCAATTAATATATGAATCTCAATGAACCAACGCATTTTCATGCATGTATCGTAAATATATTAAGAATATTCTTTATATGTTTGCGGTATGCATTTTGTTCACATGTACTAAGGAAATTGAACTATTTCGGTGGCTTCAGTACTTATCTTGTTAAAGGCGTGTTGTATTTGGTTTTATGATCGTGGTTGTCTTGTGAACTAATTTCCAGGTTAACTAATGATCCTCTTATGCTCTTGCGTGTCTCTTTTGGGATACTACTATTACTTTTCTTCTGGAGGCTCACTCTCTTTCTCCTTGCTTTGAAAGTACATTTATATACATCAAATTTGTATGCCTCATAGTGTCCTTTTACTTGATTATTTCAAAGAATGTTTGTATAGCCTCTTATGTTAATAACGACAACCAAGGAAAATCCTTAAGGAAAATGGGAACCAAACATATTTTAGATTGGGGCTTCTAATCCAAATAGTTTGAAGTTTAATTGGGACTTCACATAGGGGAGACCTCCTTGGTTGATGGATTTCCAGCACCGTCAACAACCTATCTAGGTCCACATTTGTTCATCGGGTCCACAAGGTGTTATCCTCCCTTCCCCTTAACCACACCTTGTGTTGGGCCTAAAACAATTCCCCAGAGGTTGATAAAGCTAAAAGAAATATAAAGCATAATATGGCCACATATAATAGGAAATGTACTACAAAATGTGAAATATGGATGAGACACTAAAATATAGCATGTGGGATGTTGGGTTGTGTTATATTCTTTCCATGACTAGCCCACATAGTTAACCGGGGGGTTAAAGGGGGCAGCGGAGCCCCCTTTTGTTGCGTCGATTGTGTAGCGGGGGGAGTCACAGGGGGTTTGAGGTGTACCCGTAACCCCACTTTATGGGGTCTGGAGCAGTGCCCTGGAAAATTTTGGTTTTGGACCCTATGTTAGGTTGGGCGGACCCACCTATGGCTTTGTGCATGATTTTCGCACATGATTTTGGACGCAATGGTTTTCGGTCCATGGTATTGGATGCTTCGACATGTATAAATATGTATTATAACATTGAAAAGAACATAATGAAAAATCAAGCTGGTAGTCTTGGTTTTGGGATCCAGGGGAAAATCTCTGTGTATATGTGTTTTATGTGTTATGCTCTCACATTTTTATTTTTCCTGTGATTTAGAATTCGTATGCAGGTAATTTTTGTACGAGGTTAAAACCTACATTTGGTATCAGAGCTGTTTTTGCTTCACGGGGATGCCTTTGTTGCTGAGGGGTTTCGCTCGAGCCTGTGGTAGACCCTGTTCAGTGGGAGATCTGCGAGATCGATTCTGGTGGTGAAAGAATATGGTGAGCAGCGAAAAGATAGATATTGAGAAGTTCAATGGTCAGAGTTTTGAGTTGTGGAAACTCAAGATGGAGGATCTGTTGGTGGATAAGGATTAGTGGATCGCGGTAGATCCGGGTACTAAACCAACGGGAGTGACTGATCAAGAATGGAAGAAGTTGGATCGGAGGCAAAGAGCACAATATGATTGTGTGTCTCAGATTCAGTATTGTTAAATGTATCAGGGGAAGCTACGGCGAAGGCTTTTTGGGACAAGTTAGGGACTTTGTACCAATCTAAGTCTCTGGTGAATAAACTATTCCTACGAAAATTTTGTATAACCTGAGGATGAAAGACGGAGACTCCATGATAGAGCATATAAATGCATTTAATAATGTGGTAAGTTAATTATTATCTATTGATATTAAAATTTTAAATGAAGATAAGTGCATCAGTTTGTTGTGTTCTCTACCAATTCATGGGATAGTCTAGTTATTGCAATAGGTAGCAATGCAACTGCCTTGCAGTTTGATGAAATAGTCTCAGCCTTACTGACGGAGGAGATGAAACAAAAATATGGAGAGCCAGAATGGTGATGCCTTGTCTTTATGAGGACGGTCCCAGAACAGAAACAAAAGTAAGTCATCGAGTGGGAGATCTAAATCTAGAGGGAGATCATAATCTCTAGGAAAACCTGTAAAGGTGGTGTGCTGGAAGCGTGGAAAGGAAGGGCACTACAAAAGGGACTGTAAATCTAAAGCTCTTGATAAAGAAATGGATCTGATGATGCTCCTTCTACAAAGGTGAAAACCACCTTAGATGAAGGTGGGGATGTGTACTTGGCTTCTTCAAGTACACATGTAGATCATGAGGCATGGT
>APFE030900273.1:9761-51755 GCA_000404065.3 Pinus taeda | reverse complement strand
CAGGTTGTAGCTAGAAACTAGGGTTTGTGCAAAAATGAGGATTTTGGGGGATCTGAGGGATGGGAAGTGTATGATAAGGTACATGAAGGATAGGGGAAGTTGTATGAACATCAGGAAACAAGTTTTGCCATTGATTTGACCGTCCAAGAGAAATTGGCTTCAAAACCCTAGGAGAGGGAAATGAACTTGCCAAGGCACAACTGAAGCGTGAACAAGATGTAAAATGACTCATTAGACACTGAAATGATAATGAAAACCCTATGAATGATGATAGACTTAGCTAAATGATGACATAGACCGCCATTTGGACAACTTTAGAAGGAGTGAAAGCAAACCCTAGACCTAATGCCTAGTGACCAAATTTTGCTTGAAAACTCTTTGAAATGACAAAATTTGACCTTGACACTTCAAAATCACTTTGTAAGAGCATATTTGATCACTGGAGGAAGGCTGGAAAGACTGACACTAACAAGCTCTACCTCCTATAATTATGGAAATCACCCTGGTTCCTAGGGCCCCTATGAGTGCCTCTTGCATCATTAAGGAACCCATGAATGTCCCAACCCTTAGTGGGGGATGAACTACCCCACCCATTAGAGAAATTTTGAGGTCTAAAATGGGTCTCAAAACAAAAACGTACAACCAAAATCAACTCGATAAGAACCAATAGAATTCAAGATGATGATGTCAATCATGGGGGATGATTCACCATTTTTGGAGTAAAAAAGTAAAAAGATTAAAAACTAGAAAAAAAAAATCTTTTTCAACTTATCTGCCTATAATTTTACTAAAATTTCGAGTGGGAGCACTCATAGGATGCAAAATTTAATTCCTCATCCAAGGAGTACCCATGTTGCATACTTTCGATGGACATTTTTCATGTATTTCTAATTTTTCGTGTAGCAAGCTCTATATAAAGTATGCAACATGGGTAATCCTTGGATGAAGAATTAAATTTCACATCCAAGGAGTGCTCCTGCTCGAAATTTGAGTAAAAGTGTAGGGAGATAAGTTGAAAATACGAGTTGAAAAAGTAGTTTTTTCTTTTTTCCCTCTAAAATTTGATGATGTAACCTAATATTGTTTTATTATTTCCACTATTATTTTATAATATTCCTTAGTAGATCCATTTTAGACCTCAAATTTTCTCTAATGTCAAGGAGATAATCATTGTTATATCTTACACTTCATGGTCTCATCCCCTTGAGCCCCGGGAAATAAAATAAAGAAAAATCAATACAATGAAAAAGGAAAATGAAGAAAGGTTGAAAAAGAAAGGTTGGGTTGACTCATGTACCACAATTTCTCCCTCCTACATTCATATACCCAAGGTGTGGGCTTTCCTCATCATAGCTACCCTTGTACTATGGCATGTGGCTTGTAGCCTTCCATTTGGCCCCACTCTATTCCATCATCATTTCGTATGATGCCTACATTTTGAAGGGTGTACCTTGGACCTTTCATTCCCTTAGAGGCTTACACCACCTAATAGGGTCCTTCATTAACCTCTCCTACCCAAGAAGGTAACATTAGGACATGTTCAAAGCCCCAAATTTGAAAGGGAAACCCATTATGAAATGTTGACTTCCGCCCTTGATTAACAAGCCTATTTACTCAATTGCACTAATGAATCATTGTATTGGAAGGTGAGTAGACACACTGGATCTTATATGGGATTGCAAGTGGGTTTTCATGTTGTACTTGGCCTCCCTATACAAGATCAAATCCATCTAAAGGATCACATTGACACTTGTAGGGTAAGTGTTGAGAGCCATGGGCTTCTATTCATGCAAAGCATTGATTGCCACACCATGGGATTCTTCAGCACCAGTCTTTCCTATTCGTGCCCCAGTTATTCAAAGATGATGATGCACTTGGACAATGTTTCCATAGCTAGCTACACATTGCACCCGACACTTGGGAAACTATTCCAGGGCCCAGAGGAGGTTGAGTATTTGCTAGGGAAACATGGGAGGGCATGTGTCATCTTCTAGCCCTCATTGATGGAGCATCGACTTGATCCCAGAGACCCATGAGACCCATTTGGAGCCCACAAATCCCAAATAGGGGTTTGAGGATGTTTTGCAGCATAAGGAGGGTATCACCCTCTTCATCATTATTTTTGAGGCCCTCCCTCACATTTATAGCACTATGGGCCTCAACACTGCCTCTTTAGGCCTCCATGTCATCCTAGCATGGGCTTGGAGGAGAGATACAATAATTTTAATGAGCTATCATGGTTGGCTTGTAACCATGGGTGGGTAACTTGGCATATTAGGCACATGGAAGGGGCTTTTCCATTTGTAGTTTGAACTCTTATGACTTGTATAAATAAGTGATACCTATTCTCAGCTCAAATCATCATCACTTGGATTTTTAACCTAGGAAAATAATCCAAACCCATAATTTGTGGAGTGTTTTGGATATTTTTGGATGAGTTTTTATGTTCAGATATTTTCACTATCTTTTTTGGAGCTTCTAATTGGTATTTTTATTGATGGTTATGCTCTTAACTATCTTGTAAGCGTTATTTGATACTAAATTGCTGAATTTTATAATGTCTAATGGATGGAATATTAGCTCATGGTTATGTTCCCTAGTTATTGAAATATTATTCAAAGATTGCAACTATTGAGAAATTTTGCATGTGTTACTCATAAACAATGAATGAATGAATTTCCTAGCAAAATTAATGCATTTTAGTCCTTGAAACTCTATTGGCAAATGCCATTGAAGTATAAATATCTAAAGGTGTGGTGAAGTTGCTTCTATTAGGGCTAGTGAAGCTTCTCCCTTAGATCTCCTTAAACAAGTGAGATGCTAATATTGATATTATCCTTGACTCCTAACCTCCTAATGGCCAGGTACTAGTATTTAAATCCTTGGTGATCACCTTCAAATTGAAAATCATTTATCTTTCACCTTTATTCCTTGTCCCTTTAAGGATAAGGAGGCCTCTCTAGGGCTTGATGCAAAATCCTTTGAAGGGAGAAAATTTGAATTTTGTTTGGATAAGATTCTTCTTTAGCATCTCCTCTAGGGATCCTCAAGTTTTGGAGGAATTCCCACAGTGGAGTCTCCATAAAATTGATGCCCTAGATATCACATCTAGAGGGAACCCTAGGAGTTAATTCTTCAACTTGGGGGTTTCTTTGAGGGCATGTCCTTTAGCACTGGGTGAAGTAAATATTACATTTCCTTTTCTCGTCTACCTTGACCTTGAATGCACTCATATCTTGTCACATATTGTAACCCTAGGTCTCGTGTAGCCATTTTTCAAAGGGGTTTTTCATGGAAGGTCTTACTAGCTTCTCCCAAAGCTCAAACTTTTGTTGAACCCTTCCATTGAATGAGCTACCATCCCTCACTTCAAACCCATAATAGATACATATCTATCACATGTGAACATTACTAGGACTCATCCTGTCGGTAAAAATCTAAGAAGAGTAGGGGACTAGGGCTCTAGTAGCAGTTGGCCTCTGTCCCAAGTGTTGTTGTGCCTTCTATATTTTTCCTATTCACAAGGCTTGCTAGTTTCTGCAGCAACAATACTAAAGGATCACATTGGGTGTAGTGGAGAATACTTACAAAACCTAAATCCTTGGGTGGTTAGGGCTTAATAGATCTGAATCTGTTTGACAATATCTAACTGCTAAATTGGTTTGGATGGATATAACTAAGGATAACATTTGGATTTGTATTCCCCTGCAAAATTATGTTTCTCTAGGAACTTGATTGGACTAGATTAGTGAACATAAACAATCTAGATTTTCATCCAATCAATGGAAGGTTATGCCTTTAGTATTTCCATTAATTGGTCCTTTATTATCATGGAAAGTGGGATGCAGGTGGTAGATAAGGATACACAAGGACGTTATTTTTGGATTTAATAGGCTCATTTTCCTATTAGAATATCTCATCATTTAGCTACAAGTGATTATAAAATATACCCTTGTTTAGGCCACTAGTATATAGGTTACATCTATTTGGAACCAAGGGCGGATTTAATTAGAAGATAGAGGTTTAGAAGGGGATTGGGCGAGACAGTGGTTCTTGTTTCTTTCAAAATTATTCAAGTCAAAATTTTACTTTAAATAATCATCCAAATGAGTTAGTTTGGGGAATTAATAAAATTAAAGGCTTTTACTTAGAAAGATTGGGTTATTAGGTTCCCTATTCGACAGGTAATGAGCAGTAAAAATGGTGATGGAATCATCCTTGGAAGGTTAAGGCTTCTCTTACAGCTAAGCTCCTAGTGTGGTGTACTATAAATGATAAAATTTTGGCAGGGGACACCTTGTTAAAAAGAGGCCAGGTTAGTCCAGGGTGTTACCCTTATGAAATTTCCAATGGTAATTCAATTTGCATTTGATTCCATATTTTTCTTTCAACACACATGTTTTTAGGGAAATCAAGCATTCTTTAGGTCTCTAGTCTCTATGGCATGGTGATACAATTGAATCTAGTTTGGAAAGATGGCTTTGATATAAGGTTCTGGAGGAAATTTGGTGTATATGGATAGAAAGAAGCCTTTAGTGTTCGATGATAAACCCTATCTTAGTTTTCAAGTTAGCTCCAAAATTCTAAGACTAATTCTACACTTCAAAACTAGGCCCAATGTTTGAGTTCCTCACAGTGGGGAAACTTCCTGGTAGATTGTATATTTCCTTGGGGAATGTTTGATGGTGCTTGTCAAGGCCAAAATAGGGGTTTGGAACTATGTTTTATCTTCTTCTTGACATAAATTTACTTTTACCATTTCAAAACGAGTGGAGGGCACATAACCAACAACAAGGTAAACTTTGTGTTATTTTACATTTTCTTCCTCCCATAATATTAATTCATTGTAGGTATATGGTGAATCCTATTTAGTGTGTGAGTAGATGAAAAATCACTTACATTTTCATGATCTTGAATTGGAGGCTATTGTAGGTAAAGTAAAGGAAATCCCACGACTATTCACTATAATTTCCTTTGCCTATGCTTATAGAGAGTAAAACTAGTTGGTAGAAAATTTGTCAAAGAGTGGTTTATTACTTTACGAAAATCACTTTTTGATCATGGAATTTAGTAATGGAACTAAGACCGTATTGAGGGATTCAAATATGGACATCTTTTAATTTTTATGAACATTTATTTTAATAGTTTTTTTTTGTTGTACTACAAAAGACTTCTATTTTGTTCTTGACTCATGTATAGAGTGTGTGGTTGAACTTGTTGCAAGGAAACTAAAGACAATGATACCCATCTTGATCTCTTAGTAGATCCTTGTGATGATAGGGCTATTCAGGACTGATAGATAGTTCATAGGGTACTTGCCAAATATATATTTTTTCCCTTCTCTAATAAAATATATGGTTTTTTCCTCAGGAAGACAATACATATGTTTCTTTACAAGTTTTTTTTTTTATGTTTATTTTTATAACTTTTTTTAATGTTTAGAATAATTATTTGTAGAATTTATAATAGTTTAATAATTTGTTTTTTTTTTTTTTTTTGTTTTTTATTTATTTTTTATTTTTATTTATTTTAATTATTTTTAAACTAAATGTTATATTTATATCTTATATACTATATTATATATATATATATATTATAATATATAATATTATTATTAATTATATATGATATGTATGTATATATGTATATATGTATATATGTTTTTTTAATGATTTTTGGTTTTCTAGATGATGGTCTAAAAAACATTGCAATTTTACGCCAAAAAAAGTCAAATGTGCTATTTATACCACATGTCAATTTGGATATTGATTTCATGGTTTAGTTCACAATGATACCAATTGTCAAATCCATGGTTTCGTATAAGTGGTAACACTAATCTTGAAGAAAAGTGGGTTCTCTTAGTAGCACCACTTTTAGTTCTTGGGGCTGATTTTAATGTTTTTGTTCAAAATGGTACTGGTTGTCGAGATCATGATTTTGACCAAGTTGTAATTTTTATCTTGAAATAAGGGGTAGATGCTTTAAGCACCATTTTTTGTTTCAGGGGTTGACTAAGGGTTTTATTTGCAACTTTACATATAACGATTATAAAATTTTGTAATTTTAATTTTGAAAAAATGGGTGCTAGCAATAGCACCGTTTTTTGAAATCGATATAAAAATAACTACTAAATGTTACCTCTAAAAATATGAAAACTAAATATATTTCTCATTAAGTTGGTAATTTTATTATCTCCTAAAGTACTTTTCTTAGCATCTCCATTTTCTCACTATATATTCCCTTCTCCCATTCTTTCCTTCATATTTCTTCTTTGGTTTCATCTCTTATTATTTTTTTCCTCTAGTCTCTTTTTAATTAGTTTAGCCAATATGCCTACCACCATATGTATCCCTTGTTTCTAGTTGTTACCTTGTCCATGATGGTGCCCCAGTTTCTCTTTTCAACACTACCATGTCCTAATTATATAATCTTGGCATTGACATGATTCTAGTTTTTGTAAGGCCTCTTCTGTTGTGGAAAAAACTTTATCACTCTTCATGTTCCCCTAATACGTATTCACTATGTTCAATCACACCAAAACCCTCACATTATTTAAAAAGGACTTTGTTCACTATGTTGAGTGCAAACAATTAGCAAGGGAAGTTGGAGCAACAACATGGTTCTAGTATACAGTATAGTACACATTAGTATTCAACTTTGCTTCAATCTATTTTTCCCAGAAGAGGCACTTGAAATGAAAAACGAAGTTGTGGAATACCATATCTAAGTTTTTTACCAATAAACAATATTTGGGTGTGTTGGCATTGTTATGTTGGCATTGATGTCAACAAGGTCATGGTCATAGTCATACTGGTCATGATCATGTGTGATGGATGTTGACTTGGTGGTCCTATTGGTTTGCATGATGTATCGACAGTAAGATGGTTGTGTTGGAATTGATGTCAACTCTTGAGGTCATGAATTTATGTCAACTTCATCCTGATGGTGATGTTTCATGGCACAGTAGTTGAGTTGTCAACTAGGTCCTCATTTCTATGCCTATGAGGATGACTTATAGAAGTGATGTGATGACTTCATGATGTTGCAGAGGTTTTAGAGATCCTTTGGATGTGTTGCAGCTTGTTCATAGGTCCGATGGATAGTGGAGGACTTGTTGGCACGCTTGTCAACCTTGTTTGATGACCCTTCTAGGTCAACTTGGCAGTGATACTTGGGAGGATTTTTTCATATACTTGCAAATGTGTTAGATTCCATGTCAGAGGCTTGGAGGCATTAAAAATCTAGGGGAAGAGGATGCAACATATGAAAAAGGTATTGAGTTGACGGATTGATGATTTTCCTCAGTTTTAGCCCTATTCGCATGAAAAGAAGCCTATGGGAGCGGTTGGGATGCTCCAGTCACATGGAAGGTAGCCTATGGGAGCGATTATGGCCCCAGTCAAGTTCATACAGTGTCAAGGGTGTAATTGCGGGTTTTCATAACATTTTCTCTGCATTCCTTGCGTTGTTTGGAGGGAAATTAGCTTGGAAATTCCCAAAGGCTTTCAAAGTTGTTTGAAAAAGTCAAGAATGGTATGAAAAGGTCCTCTCATGAAGTGAATGCATTTAGTGCATTAGTAGTGACCTTAGTGGATTGATTTGGTCCAATTTGTGCACCTTTGATCCTAGCCCCAAGATCAATTTCACTTACATGTTTTATATTCTTGCATTCTGAGCTTTGTGGATGTTGATTGAGAGATGTTGTGTGTATGTGATGGAGAGAAGGTTGTATAGAATGAGTGTGCTTTAGACCTATTAGAGTGCATAAATGCTTCAGTATATGAGTGTTTATTGTTGCATAATGGGCATATTTGAAGAATGATTAAGTAGAGATCATATTTGTAGATGTTGGAGCAGAGATTGATTTGGAGAGTTGTGTATGCTACTGGATAGAGTTTATGTTGGTGATATTCACATTTTTTTTTATGCAGGAGTTGTTGGTGCAATTGGCACTTAGCCATAGTGTCTCATGTTGCTAACCGTAATATGCAACGTTATATTGTTGTTAGGATCTGATTGTATTCATATTTGTTTGTGGCCACAATTTTACTATTGGAGAACACATATTTTGTGCATTTTCTTATATCGATTTGATGATGATATCTTGCTGCTGAGAGCATATATATAGAGCTGATTTCTTGTTGAGTATAGTGTCTTGGGATCTAGTTTGAAAATACATGAAAGGAGCTCCACATAGTGGTAGAGGAGCAATGACTTCATGAGATAGGAGCAAGGATAACGAAGCTTCAACAAAAGGAAGAAGTTTCTCAATCCAATGGTAGATAATCCAATGGTAGTTGGGCAAGGATTGACTAATCGTAGTGGCCTTCAGTGGACTATAGTCCATATAGATCTGTAGAGAATAGTTTTCTAAGCTTATCAGTAGTATTGAATCTCCTAGCCAACGGGTGTTGGAATTATGTATATGAGGTTGAGTCTCCATGCTAATGGGAGTCAACAAGCTATGTAAAATATCAATTAATTGATTAATAGAAAATCATAGCAGAGCAACAACAACAAGGGTGGTTTTTCTCCTAGAAGGGTTTCCACTAGAAATATTGTGTCACATGTTTGATTGATCTGATGTGCATGTTGTTTTGTAGTTTCTTATGGTTTTCAGTTATGCTTATGTGATGCACATGTTGTTTTGTAGTTGCTTATGGTTTTCAATTATGCTTATGTGATGCACATGTTTAATGAATTGAAGCTAACATATGTGTGATTTAGTAAGTAAAGTAATAAAAGAAAAAAAATTGATAAGAAGATCACACTACTGATTCACCCCCCTCCCCCTCAGTAGTGCTCAAAGGTTTCCAACAATTGGTATAAGAGAAAATTTCAAACAATTGGTATTAGAGTGGAACTCTTGGTTGCAACTTGATCGCTGGAGAGTAGATCTTGGATTTGTTGGCAGAAATTGATTTGATTTGATTATTTTTATTTTTATTTTTTTATTTGATTATTTTTTATTACTTATTTTTTATTTATTTTTATTTTATTTGATTGATTTGATTGATTTATTTATTTATTATTATTATTATTTTATCTATTTTATTTATTTTTATTATATATATAGTTTGTTCAGAATGTCTGTCGTCACTGCTACAAATGACAAGGTATGGCACAAAAATGTAAAATTTCAATTATTATCTTATGGATCTAACATTTGGAAAGTAGTATGTGAAGGTTGTGGTAAAGATCCAATTCCATATGAAGTCTTGTAGCAGGATGCACAAGCACAGTGCATAATCTATGAGAATCTTCATAATGATGATATGAAGAGACTAGTGGGTTTTAAATATGCCAAAGAGATGTGGGACAAGTTAGAAGCCATATTTGGTGATGGTACCAACAACAATATTGAAAATGAGAAGAAGAGCAATAAGAAGAAGAACAAGAAGAAGAACAAAATGAAGAGCCTCTAATAACAAGAATCTTAACCACAAGAGTCTCATTCTTCCAGTGCACATGATTCAAAAGATGATGATAAGAATTCAAAAATCTTCAAGCTAAAGGTATAAATATGAATTATTTTCTGCTGAGTTATAATTTTGATGATCCAGATTTTGATCATGTTGAAGCGCATATTGAAGATGAGAATGAGATTAAGAGTCTTAGATTTGATATTTCTAGACTAACATCTGCATCCAAGGATCAAGAAAATTTGTTGCAGATCTGTGATGATAAGGAGGCCAAGCTCAAGGAAGAGATTGTGAGCTCAAAGGTTAAATTGGCATAATTTCATAAAGTTGAGGAAGGTATGTGGAAGCAATACCAAGTAAAGGTTGAGGAGGTTGAGAAACTGGAAGCAAAAGTTGTTTCCTTGAGAAAGAAGCGGAAGATGGAGAAGAGTACGGTAACCTTGGATAATTTTCTTGAAATCCAAAGATCACCATTGGATCAATCTGATCTTGGATTTCAAAAGGGTGAATCTAGTTTGCATGTAGGTAAAAACACCAAAGAAGAACCCAAAAAACATGTAGCAAACAATACCAGCAGTAAAAGTGAGATCCAAGGAAATAAGAAGCAGATCCAACAACTAGATATCAAACAAAAGAACCATCAACAAAAAAGAAAATAAAACCAATAGCCAATTAAGTAGCAAAACCAACAATAGAGAAGGAAATCTCAAGGAGCTCCCACATTCAAAAGATCCTTTGCTCCTAGAGATGATCGTGACAGATCTGTAATATTTCAAATGAATCAAAGTCCCTTTGTTCATTTTGTGCATAATGTAGAATGTTACAACTGTCACAAGTTTGGGCATATTGCAGCAAATTGCTGGAACATATTATATGGACCATATCAATGGAGATTCCAACAATTCCAGCAACCAAGGAGAATGGCCAACATGTATACTTGTGATTTTTATGGTTATTTCTACTCACTTCACTTGTTTTTCCATAAGGCATCTTATTACAGATCTAACCAATGGAGGAGAAACATTTTTCATGCACGATTTAGATCTGGCATGAAAAATAGGAGAGTTGATCCTCTTGGCCATGTGGAGTGATATATATGCCATAGATTTGGCCATATGGCAAGAGATTGTTTGCTACCCCATTACTCAAGGAAAAACCATCAAAAGAAGCAAAAACCAAGAGGATATAACACAAAGCAAGTGAAGCAAGAAAGGAAGGAAGAGAAAGAGGAGAAGAAGCATCCCAAGGTCACGTGGAAGAAGAATGAGCAACAATTCTTCATCTAGTGAAGAGCATTCCCTCCTACAGTCCATGAGTATTCATGCATACTTATAGAGAACTATAGATCATGAGAGGTGCACAACCTAAGGGGGAGCATACGATGGAGTTTTTAGTAGCATTGATGAGTTAATTTCATCCTCATGCACATTTAGGCCCATAGGATCAACCTATCTATTGGAGGTATATTGAGCTCAGGGGGAGCTATGCATGGTATGGATTTACATGTGATATTCAACATTTTCTTCATTATTTTCACTCAGTATTTTGTGGAAGATTTACATATGTGCTCATGAGTGAAAATGAGCACATTTTCATCCATGTATATGTTTTTGGTTTCCACTAACAACTGGCTGAATATATGTGCATCCATGCATAGATTGTGGTCATGACTTTGGGATGTATTGAGATTACTTGTGACATAGACCAGCCATGTATGCGTTGTTATATGAAATTTGACACAACCATGTATTTACTATTGTTTCATCATTTTATGATGGTATTGAGTCTAGTCAATAGTATGATGAGTCACCATGGTGATAGGCTAGTTTTGGAGGAGTCTTATGGAGTCTTATTGCAACCACATGTATGGGCTAATGATGATGTAATAATCATGATGTAGTATGTATTTGAGTCATTGGTCCATAGGAGATAATCATAGTAGCTATGTATTTCATTGAAAATCGCGTATGATTCTCATGGAGCCATGTACTTGTATTGTACCATCCTTTGGTCATATAGCCATGAGCCATGAGGTCATGAAATTTTCATGTAAGATGTCTTTGTATCGCTTCTACAACAATGTATCTATCATGCATATGTCACTTGAGTCATGTTCATGTTGAGTCTTGGTCCATGTGGTGCTTCTATCTGTGAAAGGAAGCATTGTTTGTAGTGGAAGCGGTCATTTCAACCCAACAATTGGTATTTCTACAACTTGGAGATGGCAAGTGTTCATGAGGAGCATTATTTGTTCCTATTTACTTCAGCCATATATTGTTGGCAATGTGATATGCTTGGAGGTTTTTATGCTATACCTCATACTATTTTATGACAGTGGGGTTCTTGGCATCATGTGATGAGATATTTTGGTAGTTGTTGCTATGTAGTTATGGGGGAGATGTGTGGTTGCCTCATGTGGATATTTTTTCAGTTTATGTGATGCTCATATGATGTTTCTATGAGGAGGAGCGTTGGATGATGCTCATGTGCATGTTGTTCTATATTTGATGTTGCTTATAGTTGTACATGTTGCATATGTTGATTATGGTTGCCTTTATGTTGGCATGTTGTTGCTTGTTGTTAGAGGTGTTGGTGGTATGTTGCTCTGAATGTTTCTTAGATATATATGTTTCTTTCTATTTATATGGATACATGGATGATCATTGATTGCACTATTTTTCAACCATGTAGAGATGTATGCTCTAGTATGTGCTTTAGTTCTTGCTACTTATTCATATGGAGTTGACCCTTTGCCATTGATGTCAAAGGGGGAGAGATCTGGATGGATGGAGATCAGCCTCACATGTTGATGAGGTTGAAATCAATGCCAAAGAGGGAGTTTGTTGGCATTGTAGCGTTGGCATTTATGTTAACAAGGTCATGGTCATAGTTATACTGGCCATGATCATGTGTGATGGATGTTGACCTGGTGGTCCTATTCATTGGCATGATGCATTTATAGTGAGATGGTTGTGTTGGAATTGATGTCAACTCTTGAGTTCATGCACTTATGTCAACTTCATCATGATTATTGATGCTTCTATAGGTATATGTTGCTGATACATGTTGATCATACATATCTACAGGTCATGGTGATGGTTCATGGCACACTAGTTGGGTTGTCAGCTAGTTCCTCATTTCTATGCCTATGAGGATGAATTCTAGTAGTGATGTGATAGATTCATGATGATGAATTTTATGTTGTAGATGTGTTGCAGCTCGTTCAGAGGTCTGATGGAGAGTGGAGGACTTGTTGGCACACTTTCCAACTTTGTTTGATGACCCTTCTAGGTCAACTTGGAAGTGACACTTGGGAGGATTGTTTCATATACTGGAAGATGTGTTAGAGGTCATGTAAAAGGCTTGGAGGTATGTATAGACGCAGTGGAGGGTGATCTAATAGATGGCAAAGGTCCCGAGCTAAGGACTGATGGTTTTCCTCAATTTTAACCCTAGTCGCATGCACAAAGGCCTATGGGAGCGGTTGGGATGCTCCAATTGCATGGAGGGAAGCCTATGGGAGTGTTTATGGTTGCATTAGAGTTTAGATAGTTTCAAGGGTGTGACTGAGGTTTTTGACGACATTTCCTTTGCATTCCTCATGCTGTTCAAAAGGAAATTAGCTTGGAAATTCCAAGAGGCTTCCATAATTTTTTGAAAAAGTCAAGAATGGTATGAAAAGGTCCTCTAATGATGTGAATGCATTTAATGCACTAGTATTGACCTTAGTGGATTGATTTGGTCCAATTTGTGCACCTTTGATCCTAGCCCCAAGCTCAATTTCTCCCTACATGTTTTATATTCTTGCATTGTGAGCTTTGTGGTTGTTGATTGAGAGATGTTGTGTCTATGTGCTAGAGAGAAGGTTGTATAGAGTGAGTATACTTTAAACCTATGGGAGTGAATAATTCTTCAATATATGAGTGTTTATGGGTGCATAATGAGCAGATATGAAGCATGATTAAGTATAGATCATATTTGTAGTTGCTGGAGTAGAGATTGATTTGGAGAGTTGTGCATGCTGCTAGATAGATTTTATGTTGGTGATATTCGCATTTGTTTTATGCATGATATGTTGACACAATTTACACTTATCCATAGTGTCTCATGTTTCTAATTGTAATATACAACCTTATATTAATGTGAGGATATGATTGTATTCATATTTGTTTTTGGCCACAATTTTACTATTAGAGAGCACATATTTTGTGCATTTTTTGTGTTGATTTGATGATGAGATCTTGATGCTGAGAGAATGTATGTAGATATGATTTCTTCTTAAGCATAATGTCTCAGGATCTAGTTTGAAAATACATGAAAGGAGGTCCGCATAGTGGTAGAGGAGCAGTGACTTCATGAGATAGGAGCAGGGATATCGAAGCTTCAGCTAAAGGAACAAGTTTCTCAATCCAATGGCGGTTGGATAGTCCAATTGTAGTTGGGAGAGGATTGAATGATCATGGTGGCCTTAAGCAGATGGTAGTTCTTAGAGATCCGTAGAGAACAAAGTCTTCTGAGCTTATCAGTAGTATCGAGTCTCCTAGTTGATGGGTGTTGGCATTATGTATATGAGGTTGAGTTTCCATGCTGATGGGAGTAAGAAAGTTGTGTAAAATATAAATTACTTGACTAATAGAAAATCAGAGTAGAGAAGTAGAAACAAGGGTATTTTTTCTCCCGAATGGGTTTCCACTAGAAACCTTGTGTCTCATGTGTGGTTGACGTGAAGTGCATGTTGTTTTGTAGTTGCTTATGGTTTTTAGTTATACTTATGTGATGCACATGTTTAATGAATTGATGCTAACATATGTGTGATTGGTCTAATTAAGAATATTATATTGTTGTGCTAAGATCCTCCTCAGAATAGAAACAAAATGATTTTCATGTGCTTAAGGATTCACGAGTTTTGCAAGTGTAAAATGAGTTTTTTATGCTAATTTTATGAGCAATTTTAACATAAATAAGAGATAGAAAAAAAGTATAAAATGTACAGAAAAACACCAAAAACACATCACAATAGGAACACGATGAAGGAGTTCACCCCTCCTGGGCTACGTCTCCTTGGTCCAACTTCCAATGGCTTGGGCCTCTCTATTATGCTCATATGTGTAAATATATGTGTTTGCAATGATCTAATGCTTCTGAAATATGGTCCAATGAGTCCAACATGTCCAAAAATGGCTACCTAGCCTCTTTCTGCAACCAATTTGGTTAAAAAATGGAGAAGTTATGACCTCTCTTAGTTTTCCCACTATTCGCTCCACATTTTCCCCAAAATCCGGCATCATCTTACAATTTCGCCCGCCAAGTGCTCTAACGGAGTGACAATTTCACCAAAAACCAGGTGAAATTGTTAGATCATTAAAAATCCCTCTAACACTTAACTTATGAAAAGTCTGGCCACATGGGGGGGCCATGTGCTTGAGGGCTAAGGCCATTGGCCCGCCCCCGCCGACTAGGCCCCCCACTCCACCTTCGTCATACTTGTTCACATGGGGTGGTCATGATTTTGGTTAATTGGCAGAGGTTTGTTTGGGGCCATGGTTACCCCCTAACCATGGTCCATGGACCGAAGTTGGGGGTTAACCATGGTCCCCATCTCCCAAACGAATACCATATAATCTTTAATTAAATGCGCCTCCCACTATGGTTAAGAATCAACAGGTAGGCGGTGTGGTAAGGCTCTACGTTGTGTGTTGGGAGGTGCCGGTTTTGAATCATGTTGCCTTCGGCTTGGTCGTTGAGCCAACTTTTAGTGGCCTCCTAGGTTGCCACGTTGCGGACTCCGGTTGTGCCACGTGTCAGACCATGGTTGGCCACTCTCAAAACCAATAAAAACTCACCATTTCTAACCAATACCAAGGTGATACTTGGCACAATTTGATTTGCTAAGAGAAACTTGACCAGTCAACTGCCACATAACCTGCCCAATCAGCGCCACGTCAACAGTACGGACTGCTGACTGGGTTGTCCTTTTTTTCTGAAAATTTGCATGTTTGACAAAGTGAACAAAACACATTTTTGGGAGCATACCGTGTTTGTTTTGTGCAAAATGAGTTATGTCATATTCAAGATGATGAGCACTACGTGATCGGTCAAGTTCCACACCATTCTGACGACTTTGATTTTTGAGCATAATTTTGAGCACCTGATCATTCCTACCCACTGTAAGCATTTTGGACCCCAAAAGATCACTTTCAGTTGTCCAGCAAGTGAGGGTACAATTCCATCATCTTTCCAATCTCTATCCATTTGGATTTTGAAGGATTTGTTCCCTTGATCCCCACTCGAAGATAATCTATACTTCCCCTTTTCGATGTCCTTGTTCTTCTGTCAAGTATAGTGTCTTGTTGAATATCACTAAGGAATTATGGAGAAAAGTCTTCAATAGATGGAATTTGAACATTCTCTCCTTGATCTTCAATCAAAGGAGGCTCCTACAACCTTAAATTCTCAACATTAACAAGAGCATAAATTTTCATATATGAAGGCAAATCCAACCTGAAGGCATTGTTACCAATCTTTTCCAAAATTTTGAATGGACCATATCTAATTGGTTTTAGCTTTTTACCTTCTCCTTGGAGCCTCTCTTTTCTAATGTGAATCCAAACTTCATCGCTGACTTGGAACTTGTGATCTACACAATGCTTGTCATGCCTTTCTTTGTACTTGCCTTTGCTCTTTTCAAGCTGTTCTTGAACTTTTTGGTGTACCAATTGGATTTTTTCAATGAACTTTCTTGCTTTGTCTATGTCGCTATGACCATCAGTAGAAACATCTTTGCCAAAAATGAAATCCAAAGGAGATTTAGGCAAGTATCCAAAACATCCCTCAAATGGTGATGTTTGAGTTGAAGAATTATTGGCCCAGTTGTAAGCATGTTGAATATAGTCCAAATGTTCATCCCACAACTTAGTGTGCTTACTGCAATACCCACGAAGAAGATGTAACATTGTTATGTTAACCACCTCTGTTTGACCATATCTTTGTGGATGAAAAATTGTACTCTTTTTCAATTTGGTGTCCATGAATCCCCACAAGCTTGACCAAAAATTCCCAACAAAGTGAGAATCTCGATCACTACTAATGGATGTGGGCAATCCAAAATGAACCCATACATTATGAAATAATAACTGAACAATTTGTTCAGCTGTAACTTTCTTTTTACATGGAATCAAAATACACATTTTGTTGAACCTATCCAAAACTACATACAAATAATCATGACCTCTTTTTGACAATGGAATACCTCCTACAAAATCCATAGAAACACTCTCCCACGGCCGCGAAGGAACCGGAAGTGGTGTGTACAATCCTAACTCCTATTGCTAGGCTTACTGATTGCACATAATGAACATCCTTTAATAAAGCGTGACACACTTTCAAGCATACAAGGCCAATAACAATACCTCTGTAGATGTGCCACTGTCTTACTTACACTGAAATGACCAACAATAAAAGAAGTATGTGTCACTCTTATGATGTTAACTCTTTCTCCCAGTGGAATACAAAGCTTGCAAAGATGGTACAACACATTATCATGCAAATGATAATCTAATTCCTCTACTTAGTTACCTTGACTCAAGTTTGCATAAACATCTTGAAAGTCATTGTTTAGTGCATATTTCTCAATATAAATTTCATGCAAAACATAATTATGATTGAGTAAATTAGCTACACTAACAATAGGCCTAGAAAGCATATCAACAACTTTATATTATAGATACCTTTCTTATACCTGACTACCAAGTGGATTTGTTGAAGAAAACTCATCCATCGGAAGTTCCTTGATTGCTACAACATTGATTGAGATTACAAGTATTGCAATGGTTGATGATTAGTGTGAATGATTGTTTCCTTACCCATCAAGTAGTGTTTCCACTTTTTCACACTTTGCACCAATGCATACAATTCCTTGTCATATGTAGGATAGTCAATCATTGAACCATTAAAAGTTTCGAGATGAAAACATATAGGCTTACCATGTTGCATGAGGACTACACCCATGGTGTAGTCACTAGCATTAGCTTGTTTTCCTCCCCACTGAAAAACCGTTTTCATGCTTGTCAATGCATGCAAAGGAGCTGCTATAGAAGAAAAGTTAGTAATGAATTTCCTCCAATATTGGGTTGCTCCAAAAGAACTTCTTACCTCAGAAACTGTCTTGGGCCTTGGCCAATTCAAAATGACATCAACCTTGGAGGGATCTATTTTCAACTCACCTCCTCCAACAGTATGACCCAAGTAAACTAAATATGTCTTTCCAAACTCACACTTTGAGGATGAACTGGTGTTGGAGATTGTGGCAACCTTTCCCTTCTTCCCCTTGACCCAACTTCAAGGCTTCCAACCAGCTTCCCTTCTCCTCTTTTGAGTTTTAACCTTGTAAGCATGACATAAACTTGCAAATAGTTAAATCATTCTTACACAAATAAAACCTAGTGCTATGATACAAAATGGTATGATTAAGAATATTAGATTTCTATGCTAATATCCTCCTCAGATTAGAAACAAAATGCTTTTCATGTGCTTAATGATTCATGAGTTTTGTAAGTGTAAAACGAGTTTTTTTATGTTAATTTTATGAGAAATTTCAACATAAATAAGAGGTTGAACAAGAGTATAAAAATGTACAGAACATCACCAAAAACACATCACAACAGGAACATGATGAAGGAGTTCACTCCTCCTAGGCTACGTCTCCTTGGTCCAGCTTCCAACGGCTTGGGCCTCTCTATTATGCTCAAATGTGTAAAAGTATGTGTTTACAATGCTCAAATGCTTCTGAAACCTGCTCCAATGAGTCCAGAATGTCAAAAAATGGCTACCTAGCCTCTTTTTGCATCCAATTTGGTCGAAAACTAGAGAACTTATGACCTCTCCTAGTTTTCCCACTGTTCACTGTACAGTTTCCCCAAAATCCGGAATCATCCTACAATTTCACCTGCCGAGCACTCTAATGGGACAACAATTTTTCCAAAAACTGTGCGAAATTGTTGGATCATTAAAAATCCCTCTAACGCTTAACTTCCGAAAATCTTGGCCGTCTATCTAGGGGCTAAGGCCAATGACACGCCCCTGCTGTGAGCCCCCCACTCCACCTCCGTCATACTTGTTCACGTGAGGTGGTCACGATTTTGGTTAATCGAGAGAAGTTTGTTTGAGGCTGTGGTTAGCCCCTAACCATGATCTATGGACCGGGATCGGGGGTTAACCACGATCCCCATCCCCTAATCGAATACCACATAAGCTTTAAATAAATGTGTCTCCCACTATGGTTAAGAACCAACGAGTAGGAGATGTGATAAGGATCTATGTTGTGTGTTGGGAGGTGTTGGTTTTAAATCTTGTGTCCTTCGGCTCGGTCATTGAACCAAATTTTAGTGGCCTCCTAGGCTACCATGTGCCATCCCATGGTTCGCCACTATCCCAACCAATAAAAACGCACCATTTCTAACCAATACCAAGGTGCCACTTGGCATAATTTGATTCGTTGAGAGAACCTTGACCAGTTAATTGCCACATAACTGTTGGAAATACTAGGGGTGGGGGGGTGAATTAGTATTCCTTAGCAATTGTCACTTTTAAATCTTTTCAGAGCATTAGTTAATCTTCAATTATTATTAATGTTTATGCAATAATAACAATAAATAAAAGAACACAGTAAGCAAAATAATTTTAGGTGGAAAACCCCCTCCGAGTCAAAAACCACCGAACACTTTTCTAATAAATTCTTTAATCTTTAGCCCCAACTAAAATGAAAGCAACAACTTCCTAGAATTCTAGAAAAACATTCTTCTCTAGGTCCCATTAGAAGGGCTCCACAACGCCTTGGTTTCTTCAGCAATCAACTAAATGGATTTATCAACCCCCTAGCAAGCCATAACTTGCCCTAGCACCACCCTACCACCTTGAAGTGTTCATAGGCCCCAACCTATAGGCGACTTCATACACCTTTCTAGCACCTCCCTGCCACCCTATAATGACTGAAATAAGACAAGACTGTGGATTCCCAAACCAGGGACAAAAATCCACAATAGTTTAAGATGTACAATAATTTCCATGTACTTGACCAAATACCCAATCAATCTATGACCTGCAACTCAACCATGGCATCATCCCAACAATGACTCCTATACCTCACAACACTGCCTCTTCAACTCTAAGTAAAATGACTCTTTTACAATCTTTACAATGATGACTCTTTTACAACTTTACAATGATGAATATTTTTACAAATGACTCTTGGCCATGATACTTCTTCACAATATGCAGATGGTTGTCATGTCTTCAAAGGATGTCCCTTTGACTCTTGGCTTTGATACTTATTCACAATATGCAAATGGTTGTCATGTCTTCAAAGGATGTCCCGCTGCAATGCTTCTTTTGATTTGATACTTCAACTCTTGAATGCTTGCTTGATGTTGTGCTTGAATCTATGCAAAATTTTCCCAGCGAAACCAAACCCAAAACAAAAAATAAAATACCCTTCAACCTACTTCTGCCTGCAAAACACATGTAAGTGAATAATGATGAATAAATACAACTTAAAATTACAATGTGTACCTGAAGTGTGCTTGTCACTTTTTTTGTTGACTTGTTGCAGCAATAGACAAAGACTCCCACTCTTGACATAGGCCTGGACTCTATGAAAGACTATATCCAAAACTAACCTAAAGGTATATACAATAGTAACTGATGAGAACCCTAGACTTGTGATGAACCAAGTTCTAATTACAATAACAAAGACCATTCTATGAACTATGACAAGACAAGTAACATGAACTTACAACATCATTTAGATCTAGCAGACTTGGTGTAGCATCAAATGTATAATATCAAGAATAGGACATCCAAAACGTGGTATCAAAACCAACTATGACATATAGAGACATATAGACATAACCGAGACCCTGTATATACTTATGTTGTCCTGCAAAAACATATGTCAGAGATGATACTCAAAATTCAAATGTAAACACTAATTATACATACCTTGCCATAGGAGACTTACCCTTGACTGTTGATGTGTGGTCCTTACTGTAATGATCCTTGAATGCATGTTTTTTCTTGCATTCTAGGAGCTCGATATTGAACTTGTTGTAACTATGTAATTTCGGATCTCTAAGGTCTAAAATTTCGTCTTGTGGTAGCCCTCTAAGTTCTCTTTCCAACCCATAGGTCTGATCAAGGTTGTATTCTTCAATAAAGAGTTATACCCAATCTCCCACGATGACCTGATTATAGACCGATTCAATAGAGTGAACTTGTATGAAGTGACACGTGTCACTGTTGCTACCTTCAACCCTGAAAATGATACTCAACAAACTACAGTCCTTCCTATTTCTGTCACTATTTATGAAATTTGAATCTAATGCTCAAAGAGAAAGTTATAACAAATTTCCCAATGTCACATGTTTGACATGGAATTTGGGAGCCTGTAAAAACCCTAACTTTCTCACATCATATCTCTAAAAATATAGTGAACCGAGATCTGAAATTCAGTCACAAGGTTCATAAATATTTTTGCTCAAATTGGTTTTAATTTCAGATTCAGAATCTTCACAGAAAAAGGTTATAGCAAAAATCCCACGATGACCTATTTGAAGCCACAAAATCCCTACTAGAGGAAGATATGAGGGTCATTATTTACATGAATGTCTTGAGTTGAGAGGGTCCTCAACAAGCGAATGTTGGAGGGATTTTAGGAGAAAAAAAAAACATTATGAATTATTGACTATTCAATGACCAAAACCAATTATGAGAACCATGCCACAACCCCATAGGGGTTTAGCCCACTAACTAGGGTTACTAACTTCAAACATGAATATCTCTCAAACTGTGAAGAATTACTTGGCGTGTCATATATCAACAGAAACATATCGACAAGTAGAATCCATCTAGAAGATCCTTGACTGAGAATAGAGTAAGTTTTCAAGTCAAAATGCCCATGCAAGATCAGGGTAGCCCCTGGTGTTGCTTGGGTTGACATCAATGACAACCACTGATCAACAATAACCTGCCCAATCAATGCCATGTCAGTAGTACGGACTGCTGACTAGGTTGTCCATTTGTTTGAAAATTTACCTATTTGACAAAGTGAATATAACGTGTTTCTGGGAGCATACAGTGTATGTTTCACATGAAACGAGTTGCACCAGATTCAAGATGATGAGCACTACGTGGTCATTTAGGTTCCACGCCATTCTGACAAGTTTGATTTTTGAGCATAATTTTGAGTACCTGATTAGTGATTTAGTAATTAAAGTAATAAAAGGGAAAACGTGATAAGAAAATCACACTCTCGATTCACCCTTCCCCCCCTCTCCCCTCTCTCAGTATTGATCAAATGTTTCTAACAATTGGTATCATAGCACATTTCCAACAGGGTGTAATCAAGCATATAAATGCATTCTATCCTTCAATTCTATAGAGAAAATTAGATAATATCACTTAGGTTGCACTAAAATAAAGCAATAAACTTGTTACGAGAAAAATAATTGTATACTCTGATTATTGCCATATTTTCATTACCAGTGTAATAATGGAATATATAGGGAACTTAAGAAAGTAAACTTATGTTTGGAGATCAAATATATGAATCACAAAGTAGCACTAATATGTGACTACCCAAGAAATTAAGGGAATAACTATTGACACTTCTATCTATTTTCAAACATATTGATAAATGAGAGATCATCACCATAAATTTAAAAGAATGTCCAAAGGTATACGCTTAATTTATAACTATTTCCAATGGTCATTGTTAGTAAATCAGGTAGGGATCATTACGAAATAGTATTCCAACTTAAGTCACATCAGAAAAAAATGTGCAAAGGTACAAATATACTTTATCTAGGGCCCTATAACTCTTAGCTTATAGTATCTAATAACATTTGACTAGGAAATACAAGGATTTTCAAATTTCTTATGTAACCCTTACACTTCCTCTTTATGGCACAAATTTAACAAATAATAAATAGAGATTCACATAAATCTCGTGAGGGGATTAACCGCATATTCATATAATCAAAATGAATTGTAATATTTTTTATTTTTTAACTAGAGGAATCAACAAATGGGTTAGTTCATACTCACATGACGGGAGGTCAATTTCAGCTACTACCACTATACCTCTGGGTCTTGTGACCTGTCCTCCTCTCCGTAGACCGAGTTACAATAGGGGGATTGAACCTTGGATCTCTTAGTTTCCACAATTTCATCACTTTGATCACCAATTGAATTCCCCCCCCCCCACCCCCCAGGTCATAATATTTAAACAATTGGACGTAGTTACTTAAAATTGATAAAATTCAATATTGAAAGTTTACTTATTCAATATCTAACCCAATTAGTCATAATTTGCATAAGTGACAATTGTGGAAGTACTAGAAAAATATTAGTGCAAACTTGATTAACTATCCACAATGTTGAGTTACCAACCACCTTAGTTTGCACCTCCTTATGATATTATGAACTTCTCTTCTACAATTTATTATAACCTGTACTTCTAATCTTACAATAGTTATATGTCACCATACAAAATCAACTCATAATTGATTACTTGGGTGAACATGAAAGAACATAAAACTCCAGGGTTATGTGAAACCTAAAATGCCTTTTTCTTTTCTTTAATACACTAAAAAGTCCCTTAAATCCCATCAAATCAAAATACAATCCTAATTAACTATTTATAGTTTTCAACTACCAACTAACTTAATTTGCACGTCCATATGATAACTTACATTACTCTTATACAAACTGTTCTAACTCATACTTCTAATTTCTACAAGTCATATATTAACAAAACAAAATCAAATCATAGTTCATTATGTGGGTGAATATAAAAGAATTAAAAGCTCTATAGTTAAGTAAAAAACAATTTGTGTTAATGCGTTTGTAAATTAATAAATCCCCTTGGTTACTTTTGCTAAAATCTCCTTTTCACTCGTGTTTCCTTCCTAGGATATCTACAACTTTGAGAGTTTCAGTGGATTTATGTAGCTAGATGGCCAGATCGAGCGGGTCGATGCCTCTGCTCCCACACCATGCTCCAGATATGGCTACTTTTAACTCATTGGTCACAAATGGGCTATGGTACTAGAAGGCAATGTTAGACTCAAGTAATACTAGGAGGGGGGATTATTATGGAAATATTAGAAAATTTTCTACAATTAAAAACCTTTTTAGATCACAACATCAAATCCAAACATGAAAAAAACATTAACATGCATGATAATAACACAATCAATCGTAGCATGTGGACACTTATATTTTAAGTGGAAAAACACCCCTCCAAATAAAAAACAACCAAATTGTTTGCTGCTTCTTCTTATTATATATTGCTTCAAAATATTCTCATTTACATTGCATCAGCTAGCCACCACTAGAAATGGAGCACCCACTCCTTGAATGAAATGATAAATTTTGGCCACAACTCCCTTGGAGCAACCACTCCTACAATAGACAATCAACATGCACTTAACTTGAAACCCCTACTCCAAGTACAAACAATTTTGCAATCAAGACAACAAGATTTAGAACTGAAACATTGCTACATAATACAAGGATATCCTCAAATAAGAGAACTTCAATAACCACAAATCTACACCCCATATGAGAGAACAATTCTCCAACACACACTTCCTTCAAACTAATATTCAATTTCTGTACAAAACACTGAAACATTATTGATGATTAATTTCTAAAGCACATTGTAATTATGAAACTCTAAACACTCTACTACAATCACTAGTTTCTACACAACCTCTCCATGCATACTCACTCACCCATACTACTAGAGAACCAACCAAATGAGCAACTTCTCTCCACATATTCATAATTTATGGTGATGGTTAAGTCAATAAATTCTTCAAGTGATGGAGCTCTAAAAAATCCTTTTCACATGCCTCAACATTGTTTGAATTAGGATTGTTTTCCTAATCAAGCCACTTACTCCACGAACTACTTGATATTTTCAAATTTGATCGCCTTCAAGAAGCACCCTGAATTATTTCGACCTATTTCTGTAAAATTCCGATCATATCCATTGCCAACCATAAATTAAAATCAATTGTGCATGCAAAACCTGGAGATAATTTTGAATTGCATTTCAAACACACTAACAAAGCTGTGATATTTTGGTTGCAGCCGCACTATCTATACTACTAAATTCCAGTCAAAACCTTCCAACCGCATGCACAACATAACTTCATTGCGGCTAGGGTGGAGTACTGTTGAAAACAAAAAATCGATGCCTCCAACTTGCAACATAGCTTCAAGGGGATGATTATGCCTGAGTAAAATCCTTCCATGCCTAACTTGACAACATGAAATAGTCTAAATGAATCATCAAGACTCAATACAAGACATCAACTTGACCTCTATCAAAATTGTAGCTTAAATTTAGATGAGACCTTGTTACATCATGACAACTCTTATACAAACCTCCTGAGACTATGACAACATCTTACACCATCATGGCATCCTTTAGAAAGTATACAACATACTCAATATGATACATAGTGACTCATGAGTACATGACTTACAATACGTGGCATCAATGACAACACAAACATGCCAATAAACTCCCCTTTTTCTAATGATGTCAACCTGTCGCTTCTGAAGCCAATTATTATATTTACATACATTAATCTGAAGCTGATCACACACACAACTCACTCTCTCTCCCTCTTTGACATCAATGGCAAGGGGTTTTGAATGGAAAACGAAAATACAAAAAAATAATGTGATACATGGTCAGTGATTACATACTCCCCCTGAAGGGATGGAACAAATACTCCCCTTGAGTTGTTGAACACTCTCCCCCTACATATATATGAGACCACACCATCCAGAAGAAGAAATATACATGAAGAAGAAATCCATCTTGAAATGAGAAAGAAGAAGCAAGTAAAACAATTCATAATGCTTTGAAATGCATGTAAGCAAGAAACCATCACCAATTCTCCAAAATTTTGTAGTTGAAAGTGATCCTGGTGGCAGCCTTATGACAGTAGATAACTCCATGAAAAAATCCTCAATGCCTTCAAAACATCGATATTCTCTCTAAGCCATTCAAAATGATCCCTTGGAAGTGTTGAGAAACTAAGAGCATCAGAATTACGAGATTTCTCCTTTATGATAATTGTTTGTGAATGCTTTTCACTTCTTCAGATTAGGATCTTCTTTTTACTTATATTATTATTGTGTTATTTTTCATCAACTAGTTACCAAAGCATAAAAAATAAAGATACAAGAGATACAGAATGTAGGTGATCAACCAGGGCCAAAACCTCTCCAACTTGAGAGGAAAACCCAAAAAAAATATTCTTCTTATAGAGACTTCAATTGACGAATATCAAGACCAAGACCCTTGACCTATTAACCTCTCCAAGACCAAGTCACAAGGCTTACTTTTTTAACTTCTTCTTTCTTGAGTCAATGACAGTCAAACTTCTTCCTCCTCCCACTTCCCTTGGCTAACCTTAAAATTTCGGTTCTCAGCTTAGATATGTCCCTTTCGGCCCTCCTTTAGAAACCCTAGTTGTAGCACTTGACCGTGTTCTATCTCTTGATCTACTTCACTTGGATAGAAGGACTTTCTCCTACAACTCAACTTGATGATACCTTTGAATTTCTCCTATTAATCTATGCTCTCTTTTTGCAGTAGATACCTTTGACTTCCTTGCATGTGTGAAGAGTTCTTGCCTAAAACAAATCTGAATTTATCTCGGTTTCTTTTTTCTTGATGGGAGACTCCTTCTCCTAGTATTTTCACACTTCTCTTCTTCTCTTGGATGCTTGTTCAAATGTATATCAAATGGAGGTCAGGTATATCTATATATAGTGGGATGTCTCTCAAAATAAGCCAACTTGATCCATGGGGAAGCCGACTTGCCATCCTAGAAGCATCATTTTCTCCTTTTGAAGGCCGATATGAGGGAGGGATTGTGACAAGATCTTGGAGGGTTTGTGACAGAATCAAATTTACTTTTTACAATGTGTAATATGCCAAAATGGGTCTTCAAACTTTGACATTGACTGTATAGACTTTATGACATGATGACCAATCCTAAAATCTCACAATGGGAGCCTTTACTAAAAAAATTCCTTGAGCATGAAACCCATGACTCAAGCATTACAAAATTAATTTTATTTTTGTTCTTTACATCAATTACATAAAATCATTATTACATATGTCATTATTAAGCATGAACCTAGTTACACTTTTCAACACTCCCTCTTAACTAGGGAGGTATTCATAATCTACACAAGGTACTTGGACATTCTCAATCTGAATAATTCTCATAAGAAGAGTCAAATTGGTAACCCATCTGTATATCATCATATCAACTAGCATTGTCACATAGCAATGCCTTGACTAAAAAATATCTCTCTCTCCATAATATTAGAGCTCAATTCTAGCGAGACCAATGATGTATAAACACCCTTATCATTGTCTCTCTTGGAACATACCCTTCTTGGGATCTCAGAGTGTGTTCCACCAAGAATATTCATATCTTGGATCCCCAATCATTAAAGAATATAATCCCTCTATGACTACTCTTGTCTTGGATTCACTAAATCATCCTCGAAGAGTATCGGATGCCATATGTTTACCCAATCCTCCATTTTGTCTTCCAAAGTGAAGAAAATAATGATGTGTCTATCTATCCCTCTCAACTTAGGGAGGACATACCCATTCCACTGAAGGAATGTACCCATTCCTATGAAAGGAATGCACCCAAGCTCCCTCTTAATTAGGGACTTGACTCCAACAACTCTTCAGGTGGAGATCGTGGGATAACCAACTACTTGTAGAAATACTCCCTTTAATGTCATGAATTTCTTCTTTGTCATAGAGTCTACAATTTTGGGACTTCCTTGTAGGGCACATACTATCCATCACTTTCGTCCATGAGTCAGTCATGTCATCATTTCTTTCATAGGAAAGTGATCCATTGGTCCATATCTTGTCTTTCTTCATGCCATGCTTCCTTATGGATCTTTCAACCTACATCATGGTCACCAGTGATGGAATAAATCCACAACTCTTCCCTTGGAAGCCCTGCATAAGCCTATCCAGATATTATTCAAAAATAAGAAATAAAAATTAAATAAAAATAACCTTTGGGATGGTATTTCATCATGACATATTCCTTTTTGCATCAACATCCTGCATACATGACACATATCCAAAAGATATACATTGTCAAGGATCTCCTTCTTTCTCATACTTCATCAAGGTCTTCATATCTTTCATGGAGATATCAAAGTCAAATATTTCAGTCCTCAGATGTTGATTTCCTTTTCGTAGTTGCATATTTCATGATCTATTCCTTTCTTTCTTCACACATTTCCTTCGAGGAACTTTTGATCATAGTTCCTCCAATTATTTTCAACCATCTCATATTTCATATGAGGACATATTATGTTGATTTCATCTAGTCAATGTGTGACCCATGCCTTCCTGCATCCTTTCAATGGAGGAGATACTTTTCTCTTGATCATGCTCTCGAGATAAAGCATTTGTTACCTGCAACCATATGGCATGAATCTATTTTATCAAATACAAGCATACATACCCCATTTTTATTTTAGGTCATAGATACTTCCTTCAGAAGATTCCTTGCTTGAAATAAATTCAATTCCTTGACCCACTTCACTTATTTTGACATCATAACATCATCTGAAGAATTCCTACAAGTTGGAGTTCTTGATGAAACCCTTTCTTCCTTCTAAATGGTGAATCTTCCAATGAAGGTTCCAACAGAGGATCTTAAGTATCCCCATTTAGAAAATGTTTCCTTTTTCCTAATGTATGATGAGTTTTGTACTAGATGACTTTTTATTCTTCTCATAAGCACCACTTATGCTTCTATGAGGTTACCAAGAGCTATATCCTTTCATAGGTGATTCCCATAAAAATTTATTTCAGCTATATTTCTATGACCACAAGCTCTTTATTTTCGTGGTTCTATGATGCCATGATGCATGCTATCATGCTCCTTAGTGACTCATGATTTCCATATATTTAAATAGAATAACTTAAAAAAAAAATAGAAACTTGAAAAGAACTAGGTGAAGAAGTATGTCTAAATCATAGTAGAAATCTCTTCATATTTCTTGGATTTCTTCTTTTCAACTTCTTCCACTTCTTCGGTGACATGGGATTCTTCTCTTCCCCTTTTTTTATTGTCCTTCTTGAGTTTAGGGAAATATCTTTTGTAATTCCCATATCCTTGACATCCTGTTGGGCGCGGGATCCCCCAAGGGAAGTTTTGGGGCTTAAAGCCCATATTTTGACTAAATCTGATGTAAAAAGTCCGCATTTTGTGGGTGCAGAGCACGAACTTGTAAATGAGTCATAGGGTTGTCCGCCCTCATTTTTGTAATGTAATGTCGGCTTTAGAGATCTACCCATGGTCCGCGGACCATTGGATTGTATAAATAGAGTGAGGCTCTAAGTTGTAAAGAGAGAAGTAGATTCATGAACGAATGATGAAGAATTTAGTCTTATCTAAGTGTAGAGTCGAGTCATTGGGTCATAGAGTAGGAGAAGGCTCTGCAACTGAGTG
This sequence comes from Pinus taeda, assembly GCA_000404065.3. NCBI lineage: Eukaryota > Viridiplantae > Streptophyta > Pinopsida > Pinales > Pinaceae > Pinus > Pinus taeda. Next base: position 22,753 of record APFE030900273.1, on the reverse strand, counting down.
CGCAGAGGCCTAGTATTCCGTAATTAAGTGTGCAGACCCCCACAGCTAAGTGCGCAGGGCGAGTTGAGTCTGTAACTGTTGGAAACTTAATAAAGAGAAGTTTCATATCATTTCTGTGTATTTTTTTCCTATTCTATGCATTGAATGTATTGGGTATATATTGCAATTTCATTGTTTATATGGTGCACGAACTTATATGATTGTGTTGATTAAGTTAATATAAGATAAAGTCTCTGCTTACGCAAAGTTAACTAACAATTATAAGAAGATAAGTAAGATCCGTGGTGCAACTTGGGGAAATAGCACAAATTGCTACTTTAGCAGTGTAAAAGCACCTCAGCCCTAGGTTAGGGTTGTGCGAAGGAAATTATAACAGGTCGTGAAGGTCTCGCAGGTCAGGACAGTGCGCGAAGTAACCTGTGCGAAGCTATTCACAGTTGGACTAAATCGACCCCTCAGACATCTCAAGGGGGCGAAAACTTGGTTCCAACATCCTCGCATACTGCTTCGGGTGAGACCTCAGTCCGCGCTCTGCGGGCTGTTTCCTAAAGGGCCAATAGTGTAGGGATTTGTTTGGCTAATTAACTTCGAACATGGTTCAGGCCCCCTCAAGCCAACAAATGGTTTTGTTTCCGGGACCAGAATCTGCATAGAGATGCCTCATGTCGTATCATAGGAGAATAGGAATCTGTGACTGATAAAAGAAGAGTAGTTATACTACTACCTATAAACAGAGATCCACGAAATCTTCTTCACATCTTTCCATACTAAGTTGTATGAGTGGATCGCGAAGCTAGAAGATAGCCAAGGAAGGTGGAAGCTCAATAATCCTATTGTGTGGACCTCAAAGTTGGTGTGCAGATTGGAAGCACCAGAGGATAAGATTGTGCACATTGTTGATCACTGGCTCAATCAGATTATAGGAGGATTCATTTCTGAGTTCGTGGTAGATAATTCAGTTAGCTATAGTGAGGCGGAGCGACGCTTTCTCAAAGGACCGCGAGGTAAGTATGTAAAGTCTATGAATACTTGGATTAAAATGCTATTGTGTTAAAAGAGGATTATGCAATTACCTTGATGTCCAGAGCTACGTGAAGCGGAAAAAACCTACAGAAATGAAGGAAGTAAGGGACCATAGAATAGCCCTTTGATTTCACCTCCAGGAGGGGATGAGGAAGAGCTCGCGAAGTGTGATCCATTTGATAAGGCATAGGATTCTGTGCATACCAACCCCACCCACACCGCCACTAGCTTCACCACCTTCACCTCCATCTTCACCTGTACCACCTACACCACCATCGCGAGTAAATATGGCAAGCACGATAAAGTTTCCTGTGTTCAAGGGAGTAGGAAATGAAGATCTAGACTATTTTTGGTTCATGACAATGCCCGTATCGGAAGCACAGGGAGTTACAGATGATAATATAAAGAAAGTGACATTGGTTAGCATCCTGCAGGATCACGCATTGACCTGGTATATTAAGCACTCCAATGATAATCCAAATGCGGGAATCATGGATATCCAAGTAGTGCTAAAAATAGAATTTAGCAGGTCAAAGTCAGAGGTGTAGTCGATCATTGGATTCAAATAGATCACAATGCTACGAGGCGAGACTCCTTGGGAGTTGGATCAGAGGTTGAAGTGCACGATTCGCGAAGCTCATATGAATCTGACGGATGGACAACATCGCGAATGGTTTGTAACATCGCTAATGTCGCATTTGAGGAGCACATTATCTCAGCAGAAGTTAACAACTCAAGCAGAGGCCTTAGACATCGCGATGAGATTGCATGAAACCTAGATGTATGATCCTAACTTAGGAGTTCAGCAGATCCACGTGCAGTTGAAAAAATTATTCCTTGAGATGCAGAGTCTGAAATAGGACATGATAACTCACCCAGAAGTGCGCAAAGAGGTGTGGTGCGTAAAATGAAAGGGTCAGGGTCATGATAAGGACCATTTCCTGGTGTTCTCAAATTACCTTACGAGAGAAGGACTGATACCATTAAGACCGAAGGCACAAGCAGGACCTAGCGTGGCGACTGCTTTGCGGTGCGCGATTTGTCAAATAGGAGGTAAAAACACTACAAAAAACTAACATTTGTTACAGAAATACACGCAAAATTTGCAGAAATTGTTCTGTAACTTTTGTAGATTAGTTGGACATGATGAGTGCACTTGTAGAAGCTATGAGATGATGATGGATAGAACTCCCACCTACAGGGTTCAGGCCGAAATGCGACCCCTAGACTAGAATGTAGGAGTGGTGCGAACTAGATTTCAGGGGCACAGATGAGGCCGAGGTGGAGGAGGACCTAGAAGAGGTCACAGATAGTTGATATGTTATAACTACGGAGGGCTAGGACATTATGCACGTGATTGTATGAACCCAACACATCCATCATGTTTGTATTGTACCTTGTTTCATCATGAGACAAAAGATTGTCCTACGCTGATAGATAGGATACGTGACAAGGGAGTGCTACCACCTCCCACGACTCAAAACTTGCAGATGATGAGGCCTGAGCCATGCGAGGAAGATCCAAATGTGAACATTGTGCTCTAAAGTGGAATCGTGACGAGAGATGATAAAGGCAAACAACCCAAAGATAGTACTTGGGTTCGCAAGGCTCCAACGAAAGAAGCATATTTTGATTTGGAGGGCGCTAAGGAAACCTTCATGGAAGCTAAGAAGAGCTTCATTGATGCCTCCACTTCAAGAAGAAAATATAGATCGGAGCCGGAAATGAACCCATCTCTGCTTACGATATTACTGGAAACATGCATGAAGCTACTGCGTAGGCTGTAAAGGAACTATAGGAACTCATTAACAGATGCATTAGTACCGTGCCAGGAGAACCGTGCGTAGTCCAGAAGATTGGAAAGCATAAGACGAGAACAGGAAGAGAAAAATAGGTTAACCGCGCAAATTGGAGAATATGAGATGGACCAAGTAATTCTGGATTTAGGATCGGATGCGAACGTTCTACCAAAGCAGACATGGGAGCACATGGGGAGGCCTATGCTGCAATGGTCTCCTATTCAGCTGTGAATGGAAAACCAATAGAAGATAATACCTATGGGGTGATTGCAGGAAATCGCTGTGGATATTGAGGGAGTGAGCATGCTAGCCGACTTTGAAGTAATAGAGATTGTTGATGACAACAATCCCTACCCCACACTCTTAGGAATTGATTGGAACACTAACATGAACGGGGTGATTAATCTGAAGAAGTGCAAGATGATTTTAAGAAGAAGTCTCTGCGCATAGTTATACATTTGAACCCTGTAGAAGGATCGTGCTATATAGAGCCCGTGTGCAACTACAATAGTGACGATTATTTGGACTGCATCTACAAAATAATCGTGCAGAGAAAGATTGTGTAAATCCCACCACGGTTGGATGAATTTCATGGGAGAACAAAATCTCATGTACTTCAGATTCAGATGAGGAGATAGAGTGATGGCAGAACCAGTTACACGAGGTAACCATGCTGAACTGTAATATGATGACAAGATCGTTGCGCTGCATATCAATGGAAGTGAGGGATCTGCCTACTTATGACAAGTTAAGTGAGGTAGATACCTTCTTGGATAAATTTGAAAGGGAGGTGCCTGAAAAACAATGTTTCTAGGCCTTGAATTAGGTACTACGCACTATGCCTGCAAGGTGGTGGGGTACACACAAAGGAAGCTTTGAAGACTGGCGCGCATGTAGGAGGATGATGTGCACACAGTTTGGAAAGCCTAGGGTGCAATTGGCCGATAAATATAATGGACGAAATGTTCCGAATGTGCATCTGTCTAGGTGGGTACAAGCAGGTAGCAAACAACTTGCGCGGATGCACATGGACTTCGCGTTGGGGAATACGCTCAATAAGCATGCGTTGAGGGGGCAAATGCCTAAACATCTCCTTAAATTAGAACGACATAATGTGGAGAAAATTATCACTCAGAAGGTTATCCATGTGGAAGCATTTAACATGTTGTGCAAAGCATTGAACAAGGTATGTAGTGCACAGTGAAGTGATTGGGACCTGTGTGTACCAACAATTTTATGGGCTTATAGGACAACGTGAAAGAAAATGATAGGACAGACACCTTTCTGGCTGGTCTATGGAATGAAAGCTGTAATGTCGATGGAATACATCGTGCCTAGTTTGCGCATAGCAGCGCTCACAGGTGCAGTTGGAGGAACTTGGGGAAGAACGATTTTTGGCTGGCTTTCACCAACAGGTACAAAAGCAGCGCAAAAAGGCCTATCATGATCGACATATTAAGTTGCACATCTTCAAGGTGAATGATTTGGTGTTACCATATGATAGTAAGTTTGAAAAATTCCTGGGAAAATTTAGAATGTATTGGCTGAGACCGTATGTTATCATAGACAGAGGTGCGGTGCAGTTGGTAAAGTTAAATGCAGAACCTTTCCCAGGAAAAGTGAATGGCAGTTGGTTGAAGCAATACACAGGTGGCCCGACTATCTGACTAGATGACAGAAGCATAGTCTTAGCGCTCCAAGTAGTTGAAAGGTGTAGTGGGACTATAAACAAGTGTAGGGTAGTAGTTCAGCTACAACAGTGTCTAAATAGTGCGTCCAAGAAGTACAATAGGCAGCTTCTCAATGCACTACCGACCTTGCAGTGGTCTAGGAAGAGTTGGGAGGTCTCCGCGCAAAGATCTCCACACCGAAAGAGTGACTTGAGGGTGAGTCACAATGTTTGTGCTTGGGGCCTGTTGAGCGCAGGATCCCCAAAGGGAAGTTTTGGGGCTTAAAACCCAGATTTTGACTAAATCTAACGTAAAGAATCCGTGTTTTGTGGGAGCAGAGTGCGAATTTGTAAATGAGTCATAAGGTTTTCTCCCCTCAAATTTGTAATGTAATGTCGGCTTTAGAGATCCACCCATGGTCCGCAGACCATGGGATCATATAAATAGAGCGAGGCTCTAAGTTGTAAAGAGAGAAGTAGAGTCATGAATGAAGGATGAAGAATTGAGTCTTATCTAAGTGTAGAGTCGAGTCATTGGGTCGTAGAGTAGGAGAAGGCTCTGCAACTGAGTGCGCAGAGGCCTAGTAGTTTGCAGCTGAGTGTGTGGACCCCTGCAGCTGAGTCTGCAAGGCGAGTCGAGTCTGTAACCATTGGAAAAGTGATAAAGAGAAGTTTCATATCATTTCTGTGTGTCTTTTTCCTATTTTTTGCATTGAATGTATTGGGTACAGATTGCAATTTCACTATTTATATGGTGCACAAAATTATATATTTGTGTTGATTAAATGAATATAAGATAATGTATTTTCTTATGTGAAGTTACTAAAAATTATAAGAAGACAAGTAAGAGTGGTGTAACTTGGGGAAATAGCACAGATCGTTGCTTTAGCAATGCGAAAGCACCCCATCCCCTGGTCAGGGTTGCACGAAGGCAATTATAATAGGTCGCAAAGGTCTCGCAGGTCATGACAATGCGCGAAGTAACCTACACAAAGGTATTCATAGTTGGACTAAATCGACCCCTTAGACATCTCAAGGGTGCGGAAACTTGGTTCCAGCATCCCCCCATACTGCTTCGGGTGAAACCTCAGTCCGCAATCCGCGGGCTATTGCTGAAGGGGCCAGTAGTGTAGGGATTTGTTTGGCTAATTAACTCCGAACCTAGGTTAGGCCCCCTCAAGCCAACACATCCATAACATTGAATCTTAGCCAAGTTCTTCTTCTTTTTTTGGGGACCAAACTTTCCAAACTTTCCCTTTCTTATTTTCATTGTGGCATATGCTTAATTTTGTTCATGATCCCACATCAGTTTTTTCCTTCATCTTGGTTTCTTCAATCTTGCATAGCGACCATAGATCCTGGAATGGAGTGGATTCTTTCTTCCCATAATTTCTTGAGGTAAAGTTACCCCATTCCTCTGGTAGTGCATTTAGTAGTACGATGATCATCCCCTTGTCAAACATTATTTCTCCCAGATCTTGAAGTTGATCCCTTATTTTAGATATCCTCATAAAGTATGAGGCTATTCATTCTTCTTTTGGTATCCTTAGTTTGCAGAGTTCTTAACTTAATGAGATAACTTCTCCTATAATGATTACGGAAAACAACTCTACTAGTTTGTCATATATTTCTTTAGAAGTTTCAAGTTTATATACATATGGGATGAGGGGATACTTGATGGATTCTATGATAATCCTTTGAGCCCTTACTACCCCTTCCATAAAAATTTTCAAGTGGTTGAGAATACTCTTTCAATGTTTTGGTCGTTAAACCTTTGACATGTTCCATGAACTCATTTTTAATTAGATTCAAATATTTCCTATTCTTCCACGCAAGATAGTTTGAAGCCCCAACCAATATGTTGTTTTCCTTGCAAAAAGACATTTTGACAGATCCATATGTAGACATAAATATACTTACTTGTGAAAATGCTTCTTTCACTTGTTGCCTCCTTGAATTTGATGATGATATAGATAATAGAGAACTTCTCCTTTATGAAGATAATTCTCTTCAAGAATGATCCTTAACTCCACTTAGAGGGAGCTCACTTTAGATCCTTGGATGGTGATTGTTGAAAAGTGTGCAACAAGAAATGCTTGTTGAGAATGCAACAAGATGATGGAGCTTAGTGGAAAGGAGTCGCCTTCACTAAGTGGGCCCGCTGGCGCAAGTCTATTTTTAGACATATGGATCATGTCTATGGATTGTAGGTTTCTGTTTATGGATGATTGATCAAGTTGGAAAAATAGATGGACTTCTATTTTTGATGAAAGTGTGAGTGATCACAATGTGAGTGATCAAGTCTGTTTTTAGACTGGCTGTCAAAAATAGAAAAGTCAAATATTATTATCTCACAATAATATTTGGACTATAAACTTAATCTTATTCTCTTGGAGCACTTCAGTTTGAGCTACAGAGGTGGCACATGCAGCTGTCAGAAGGAAATACGCTTTTCTTATGAGTTAGTTGAGTTGTTGCATGCATGACTTCAGTTAGAACTCAAGTGAGTTGAGTTTAGTGGACTGGAGGTGCAGTTGATGGAGTTGTGTTCAGTTTAGCTTTGTTAAACTGGTTGTATTTAGTCTAACTGGAGAATAGACTAGAGATGAGTTGGGTGAATTAGTTATTAATTAATTCACAAGTTATTAACTCATAATACAACTAATGAATACATCAGTTAACTCAGTTGCATGTCAGTGCATGTTCAGTTCAGCAGGGACAGGTGTTAGAGAATCAGTATGCTATCAGTTGTGACTATAGTTGTGCACCAGATCTTGCACAAATCAGGGGATTGAGTATGCCAATGAGTTTGCACATTGTAGCTTGTTCTCACGTGATTTAGCTAAGGAAATACGTGGTTGCCTTGGAATTATCATCAGTTCTTGAGCAGGTATTGAGCAGCGGAGGCAGGCAAGCAGCGAAGGAGATTTGAGCCAGTGATTGATTCAGATCTGAGCTGTATTGTGTGTAACAGTGGTGGAGATACTTGTGAGAAGTATTATGCTGTGTAATGTTACATGACTCAATCATTAATATACAGATAGTTGGGGTTTTTAGCGAGATGCTTTCCCCGGGATACATACTGTGTTAATGTGTGAATGCTCTTGATGTTTTATTGTTATTGATGCTGCTATATTGATGATCAACGTAGAGGAGCTTATGTATTGTGTATGTTTTCCGCAATAGTACATGATCAGGATAATCTCTGTTGAATATGTGTTAAATTATTCAAAATTTCTACAACATCTTGATTTCCTAAATCAACAGTTCGGGCAATTGATGCCTCTTTCCCGTCCACTTCAACACCCATCTTCCAGGATTGAGGTCATACCTTGGGTGCTCCCCCCCCCTTCCGGGACATCCTTGAGAGGCACAATGGGAATACTTGTTTCCCATTAATGTCATCACCCCGTGACATTTGACACCAACATAAGCTCTCATGTCAGGGTGGTATCATACTTCACGACTGTTGCAGTTTCTCACTTAGTCGAAGACCCACACATCACTTAACACCTCATTCAACAATGCTTACATCTTGATGCGCGGAGGTACCCACAGTTGAAGACCCATGCATACACAAGCACCTCACTCCAACAATGCTTCACCTTTTCTTGATGCATGGGGGCACCTAACTTTGTCTATGTGTTAGAAGTGCCCTTGAGGGCGTCGACAATTATCTACTCAACTATCAACATTTCAACCATTCCAACACTGACTTGACAAGAATATATCCTGTCTGATTGTAATAAATAGTCACTAGTCATCATAACAAGCATGGGACATTCCAACCTCATATGAGCACTTTTTTTAGAGCATAGTTATATTTCATCCTCAGTTAAGGTTGTTTCTTTACTTATCTTCGAATCAAGTTATTCTCTCTATCTAGAAGTTGATTAGAATCTCATTCAGGAAATAAAACATGATGTATTTCCACTATACACTTTCTCCTAATGTCATACATCAAGTGGAAACTGTTAACACCAGAAAATTGTACACATATTTGTACAATCCAAAATATGCCCAAAGTCATGTAGCATAATGCACAAGTGAATATTTTCCAGTTGAAGGCATTACGAAGATCAACAAATTTAATTTATCCTAAGGTCCAATGTGTATTTAATTAAAAATTAAGGATTGTGCAACTTCCCCTTCGATATCTACATGACGCACAGGTATTTTCTTCGAAAGCTAAGCAGTCGAAGAGACGACCGACTCAACAATTTGGGACCACTTCCCACACTTGGAAGGAAATTCCCGAACATGATTTTAGTCAAGGAAAGCCGAATTTGAGTCACCCTAAATATATGAAACCCTCAAAGGAATCCTCTTTTCCTGCTCATAAGTCATTTTCATTCATGAACCAAGAGAGAGAAGAGGGATTCGAAAAATTCTATATAAAAAGTCCATGGGAGAACCAAAAATCAAAACAATGTTATGCTGGAAAAATTGCTATAAGTGAAAACCTTCATTTCATTTTTGAAGCAGAATAAATAGAGAACTATTGCATTGGCATAATTACTTCTTAGCAATCCATCACTCTAGTGTGGAAAACATTTCACCATTGAGAGAGCCTTGATACTTCTTGGATAGAGAGGAGAAGATTGAAAAGAGAGTGAAGAAAAGAACCTCCTTGCTGAGGTTTTTGGAGAACCATAGCTCAAAGAATTATCTTCAAGTGTTTAGTATTCTACTATTTTTATTCATCTTCTACCACCAACAATGAATAAAAGGAACCATTTTCCCTAATTATGTTGACTTTTTTTCTTCATTAAGCATTATTTGTGTGTTTATCTCTTTGTTTTAGTTTATGTTTGTTCATATATTGTTTCCACCATTTGAAATACTTTGTTTCTTCATGTCTGTCCACTGAAAACAGCCAAACTTCTTATTTTTCTTTGCAGGGAACAACCTACTGCTAAGAAGGTGTCTTTTGGTACACCATTGCTACAAAAACACTACAACACCAAATCCAAATTTGTCGAACATGGAGGAGTTTGTAACAAGATAAAATGTGGTTGAAAACCATACAATTCATCTTTAAGGGGATTTGTTTTGATATAATTTCAAAAAAGTCTAAAAGAAGCTAATAATTTAGAAACACTATAAGCTAAAGACAAAAATAAAAAATATGACTTTCTACTCAAAAATTTGGAAGTAGGATTGGAGACACTTTATGACATCAAAGGTTTCGGTTTTTCAGGTTAGGCTCAAGAGTTGGAGGTGAAGCTACTAGAAGGAGAAAAGAGGAAGTTACTATTGGAAAAAGAGAGAATAAAGGATAAAGATTAGAGCCATAGAGATTCAAGTAAGTGATGAAAATACTAAGTTCTTTCATAAATATGCAAATAGAAGGAAATATGCCAACTATGTTTAGAAAATAGTTAAAGGGAATGAATGGGAAAAAAAATTAAGGGATTTGTTGAAGAATGAGTCAATTACTTCTCAAAAATTTTTAAGGAGGACTCTTGAGCTATGTAAGGTAATCAAGCTATCCAACCCATTTATTATCTTTGTTAACCATGAATACATTCTAGAATTGATGAAGGAACTAGGGAAAGAGACATTACATCAAACAATATGTTGCTTCTGAAGGGATAAAAGTCTAGGGCTAGATGGCCTCCTTGTGGAATTATTCTTGGGATGTTACAAATTTTTAGAAAAGTATTCATGAAGGGATGTGGATGTCACCAGAAATTTTGACGTAATGCTAGGAGCCTTCAACACTACATTTATAACATTGATTCTCACATAGGATAATCCAACATCTTTTTCAAAATTCAGTTTGATATCCTTATGCAATTGTGCCTACAAAATCATATCAAAAGGTATTGTTAGGAGACTTAAAGGGGTCATATGAAAACAAATATTTGGATAGTAGTTTGTGTTCTTAGAGGGGAGACAAATTCATAAGATAGTCAGGATAACACGTGAAACATTGTACTTAAGAAAAATCAAAAGTCAAAAAGTGATGGTCATTAAGTGGAACCATCTAAAGCTTATGATATGGTAAGTAGGCTTTACCTTTTATTGATGTTTATTCATTCAAATTTTTGATATCAATTTATGGTTTGGGTGATGAGTTGCATTACCTCAGTGTCCTTTGAAATCTCAATTAGTGGTGCTACATCCCTATTCTTTAGACTAGGTAAGGATTTAAGGTAGGGTTGTCCCCTATCCCCCCCACTTTTTCCTTCTAATAATTGAAGGTTTGAGTAGGTTAATAAAGTAGGTTGAAAATCATGGTAGTTTCAAAGAGATATATATATTGGCCCAACTTATTATAACATTAATTACCTCTTGTTTTTTCATGATATTCCAATTCTCTATAAAGGTATTATAAGGATAATTGAGAAAATTTTAAACATATTGGAGTTATTTTATAAGGAAACTAGTATTTGGCTGATTTAGACTGGGGATTAAAGTATTTGGGATTCCACCTAAAATCAATTTGTGTAAAAGGGGCCATTGACAATGGTTAATTACCAAGCTGAAATTGAGACTAAGTACTTAGTGCCATCAATGAATCTCTTGAGGGAGTAGGTTGGTTATTGTTAATGTTGTTCTAGAAAAAATACTAATGTATTAGATTCATCGAAGCGGGTTTCGAAAGGAGTGTTGAAGACCATTAGGACATTGTGCTACAAATTTATGGTTAAAATATCAAAAAGAGAAAGCAATTCTCTTTTCCTTGTGGAAAAATTAGGTTGTTCTAAATGATAGTTGAGGATGGGGTCTCAAAAATACCTCTCTTCTCCAAATCTCTAGTTGTGAATAAAGTTTGGAGGATTATATGTGGAAAAACACTGTGTGCCTAAGTAATTAGTGAAAAATATATCACCATAGGTACAATAAAATATTGGGATATGTTATGCCTCTTTTTAGTAGGGGTACCCCAAAATTTTTGACAAAGAACCAAGATGTTTGTAAGACCAAATGGATACAATATTATGGCCTTGTAGGGCATGTCAGATGGTGTGTAAAAGTGTATTGTAGTTCCCCTCGGCTAGACAGTCATGACTGCTCATCTTTAATCTCATCTTTATAGTCTTGGGTTTATGGCTTTGCTAACTATATCCGAGTCGGTGTTAACTCCCTACCATGATGGACATTCTTATGCCTTGATTTAGTATTTGGCATCATAAGGGTGGATCCATTAGGGCACATGGATTAAAAGAACACTTATTTTATTAATTCTATAAAGGTTATCACACTATGTAAGGGTGGAAATACCCATCTCATCATTGTCTTAGCATGCTTATATTTTATTTTCCCACATGGGCCATGCCTTAATATGCACACCTTTGGGAAATGAACATCATTATTCATGGTAGTATCACAATTCAAAATGATTTCATGCTCCTTAAAGTAGGCTTTCATGTCCTCCAAGGAAAGAAGGAGTCCCATTGCACTCTTCATGGCGTGCCAAGTAAACTATAAGTCAAAGCATCCAAAATTCCCACTCAAAGTGCCTTTTCTATCTAATTTTACCTTTTGGAAGGGGCCAATTTCTCATTATGGAATTTGTGGGGATTGAATATGATAATGTGGCACTTTTTATGAGAAAATAAAAGGTCATGTCAAGTTATGAATGCATCCATGTTCCATGCCTAAGCTTACAAAAAAGGAAATGAAGCATCAAAAGTCAAATCAAGCAAGTGACAAGCACAAAGAAGGGAACTATCCACTTTTGAGCTTGACATCAAGGGTCAAAGGGCACCTAAATTGGAATGTTGATCCTACTCCATCAAATGTTAAACCATCTATTGCCTTGGAAGGCATGTACAAGTCATTCCAACTCCTCTAAAGAAAAACATTGGACCGAATAATCAATTCATTTCCTCCTTCAACCATATCAACCTTTCCTAATGTGGATGCCACACCTCCGAGAGGGGTTTAAGTAGTGTAATAATGAAATTTTATGTAAGGAATTAGCCTCCAATATTTTAGTGGATGAGAGGTCAAGACTTATTGAAGTTTCTTACCATTAACTAAGGAGCAAAAGGAGGAGGGTTGTTAGAAGCCTCATCTATAAAGATGAGAGCTACCTCTCCTCCAAAGTGTTGTGATATGTTTAGATCATTATGCCATATTGTAATGTTTTCATGAAGCTTTGGTGTCAACTATATCAAGCAAAAATGTCAAAAGAGGACACTATAACCTATTTTTTCATGAATCTATCAAAATTAAGGATCAAATTCTAGAAGTTGGTGAGAAATATTTGATTCAGAATTAATTATAGTGGCGATCAATGCCTTTAGGGGCGAATGTTCGCCCTTTGGCGAAATTAAGGGGTTTTAAATTTTTAGTGGGCGAATATTTTGTATCATAGTACATTTTTACAAATCACCTCAAATAGCCCACCTTATTTTAAGGGAGAGGGTAAAAAAGGTAAATTTAGCCCTTGAAATTAGGAGTTACAACCTTTCATTCGCCCATTTTCAAGAATAGGTTTTATTCAAGTGAATCCATTCGCCCATTTTCAAGAATAGGTTTTATTTAAG
>APFE030900271.1:0-15149 GCA_000404065.3 Pinus taeda | reverse complement strand
GGATATTCAATAACTTTAATGCATCTTCAAGTCTGGCCATTATCTCAATAGATAAACCCTGATATGCAAATGATTTTTTCCACAATGTTCTCCAAGGTGGGTGATTTTCATAAGCTTATTCACTGTACATTGTTTTTAATGCTTCCACATGTAGTAACAGTCTTCAAACAAACTTATATTATCCAATAGCAAATTAAATGCAACGACCATTAAGTGATAGCTACTGCATAATGGACTTTTTCATTCAAAAAACTTAACTAAACAACGAACAGATTGGAAGATAGAACCTGATAATTAAATGTCAGCGAACATAAATTAGTAGATATGCGATTATCAGTCCCCAAAATGGCACCTCAACATTTGTTTATGATGTATGCTACCCAAGAAATGGAAGAATAGATTCCCTCTTCACCACAGTCCTTGTATCATGATCAAACCACACTCATTCAACTTTTGACAGTCCCTTCAATGCAGCTACAACAATAACAGAAGGTGGAAACACGCAAAGAATACTTTAATCCATGAAGAGGGATGAAACTTCAAGGTTTCAAACTATATAACAGTCCACCACAGAGAGCGTATGTAGAAGAACTAAAGAATATAAGAGCCAACAATAATTTTCATTTATTAGATATGCAATAAAGCTGACCCTTGCTATCACCATCTTCACCACTATTTTGCTTCTCCTTAATGCTGGGCATCCTCCTGCAAACAAAAGGAGTTTGACCTCACTGATTTCTCTTTAACGATCATTGTAGCTTCGGAACTTTGTCTCATCAAAATCCACAATCTTCTTTTCAGCTCGACAAATGATGAAGAAATGGTTCCGAATATTGAAATTCTTTCTGAATTTGTTGTAAAGAATGGGCCTGAATTTGAAAATATGGCTCGGGCTAAGCAAGTAGGTAATCCAAAGTTTTCATTTTTATTTGATGGAGCACCTAGCAGTGATGCAGCAATTGGATATCAGTATTTTCAGTGGATGAAAAAAAAATGGGAACTGCAAATAACTACAAGTGAGCAGGTGGAAAATCAGGGTCAATCTATACAACCATCAGAGACACCTATGTATAGCCAACAATCAATAGTCATGCAACTGGAGTATGCAAAACTTCTGATACCAGCCAGAGAGCAGTTACCAATACAAAACACAAAACACAGCGCTTCAACGCATATACAAAACACAGCGCTTCAACGCATATACAAACGCTGATATAACGGCCCCTTCAACGCATTCAACGCATTCAAATGGGCGCCATGTCAACCATCAGAAAAATCAGATCTTGCTGGCTAGAACATGCTCACGTTTCTCCACAAAACTTGATGGAAACCAACCAGCCTTCGTTCCAGGAAGGTGTTGTGGGCAATGAACCATCACCATCCTCGTCGTCACCAGTGGCGGTGAATGTCAATCCTTTGTCTCCTCTATTGAAGGGAACGGGGTCTGTAATAGAGAAAGGCGTCGTTACCCACACTAATCCTCAGGAGTACGAGTCTTTCCTTAAGCGGCGCCTCGATCTCGCATGCGCCGTTGTTGCCCTGACTCGGGCTTCAGGGATTGATTTCCATGGTGCTCCTCCCTTGACTTTTGGTGCACAACATTCTCAAAACCCTGTTTCAGCACATATAAGCAGAGATATAGCCATAAATCCTTCAGCAAACTGAAATTGCCTGAAAAACTGCTGTTAGCACCCTTTAAGTTTCTGCTTTCCCTGAGTTTCTCTATTTTGAGTAAAGAGTAAGCTGAATCCTCAACCTTTACTGTCAATTTTACGGGACTACATAAATTCTCACCCGTTCTTTCCTCTCAAAGAAACTTCAGGCGATTCAGTCCAGAAAACATTAAAGCCCCTGAATAAGAGAAGATTTTTGTTCCCTCGTAAGCAAACTAAAAATCTTAAGATTCCTTTATTCAGGTTGAATTCATGGATTACTTCGTTTTTCAGCGACTTGTTCTCTATTTGCAGCCGAATCTTTACGAAAAACTACACATTCACAAATATTTACTGTGAAAGATCTATATTCCCTATTTTCTCTCCTTAAGACTTCATCATTCAATCTCAGCAGCTGTCCATTCCCTTGAATTGCAGCGGACAGGGTAAACTATCCAATGGGCTTTGCAAGCCAGATGGATTTATTCAATACTTCTTTATTCTCTGCTTTTCCAATCCAAAAACCGAGTTAAGTCAAACTCAGAGGATTTTTTTTTTTACAAATATAACATACTTGCCCTACTCTCAGCGGCAATTAGCCCTTTCCAAACAAATGCCTCTCTGCATAACAAGTCAAAAACGCAAAAACCTAAATTTTCAAACTCCAGAGTGCATATATGTTGTTAAAGAACCCTCTGATAATGTTTCACAAAAGCAATTTCTCCGATCGAAATTCTAAATAAGCCGGCATAATAGCAAATCATTTAGCAAATGCTGCAAAATCGTGCCTTAGTTGGCACGGGCACGTCCTTTCTTGGAAATAAGGCAGAGGCAGAGCAGCGCTGGAATAAGGCAGAGGCAGAGGTCAGAGATGTCAGTCAGCAGCGGATTTCAAGCAGAAAATTCTCAGGACAGAGCGCATGCAATGTCAGGGGCAGCTAATTATATGGAGGAGCAGCTCAGGCAGTGGCATTAACAGGTTGCAGCTAAAATTTAGCTGAATAAATATTCATGAAGTTTATGCCAGAAATAAACTGCACAAAGAGGCCATAAAACAAATGGCTCAAATTAATTATCCAGGGCAGGAATACGCCTGCTCTGATACCATGTTAAACACACATGGGAGCAAGAACAAATAGGAAAGATAAATCATGTGAGTACAATTTTTATTAACAAGAGATACATTTATAGTACATGTGGTGACCGTTGGGATTCACATCCCAAGGTCTCTTGGACTCCTTTTGTCCATTCGGCTTCCACGCTAACCCATTGAGGATTAGGTGTCCAATAAATAAAAGGAAAAAATCATATATAGTTCACACTACTAATTCACCGCCCCCCAGTTGTAGCTGAAATCTTGATGTAATCAATTTTCTTTTAACAGGGAGAAGACAATTACTAAAGAAGCGTTCAGTGGTTTTTGACCCGGAGGGGTTTTTCCAGCCAAAAATCTGTGTCCTCTGTTTTATTTTTCTGCATTGTTGTATGGTGTTGTCTACTGTTGATTATTGTTTATGATCATCTGAAGAAGAACAATAATAATAACTAAAGATTAACTAATGCTCTGAAAAAAGATTAAAAAGTGCTAATTGCTAAGAATTACTAATTCACCCCCCCTCTCAGTATTTCCAACAGAAGTTTCTCAATCCAATCGTGGTTGGATAGTCCAATGGTAGTTGGGCGAGCATTGATTGATCGTGGTGGCCTTTAGCAAATGGTAGTTCGTAGAGATCCGTAGAGAACATAGTATTCCGAGTTGATCCAGTGGTATCGAGTCTCCTAGCCGATGGGTGTTGGCATTATGTATACGAAGTCAAGACTCCATGTTGATGGGAGTCAACATAATATGTAAAAAACCAATTGTTTGACTAATAGAAATTAAGAGCAAAGCAACAACAACGAGGGTGGTTTTTTCTCCTAGAAGGGTTTCCACTAGAAATCTTGTGTCTCATGTGTGATTGATGTGATTGTGCATGTTTATTGTTTATATTGTTGCTTATGGTTTTGATTATATTATGTGATGCACATGTTTAATGAGTAGTTGCTAACATATGTGTGATTCAGTAATTGAAGTAATAAAAGGAAAAAATTGTATATAGTTCACACTACTAATTCACCCCCCCAACACCCAGTAGTGCTCAAAGGTTTCCAACAATTGGTATCAAAGCGGGGCTCTTGGTTGCATCTTGATGGCTGGAAAGTAGATCTGGGGTTATGTTGGCAAAAATTGAAATAAAAATTCGGAATAGTTGTCCTCACTGCTGCAAATTACAAGGTATGGCACAAAAATGTAAAATCTTAATTATTATCTTGTGGATCTAACATTTGGAAAGTAGCGTGTGAAGGTTGTGGCAATGATCCTATTCCAGATGAATTTTTGCAACAGGATGCACAAGCACGATGTATAATCTATGAGAATCTTCATAATCATGATATGAAGAGACTAGTGGGTTTGAAACGTGTCAAAGATATGTGGGACGAGCTAGAATCCATTTTTGTACATGATACAAGCACTAATAAGGAAAATGAGAAGAAGAACAATAATAACAAGAACAAAAAGAAGAGTCTCCAAAAACTAGAATCTCAGCGACAAGAGTCTCATTCTTCCAGTGCACATGATTCAATAGATGATGAGGAGAGATCAGAGAATCTTGCACCTAAAGGTATAAACATTAATGATTTTCGATTGAGTTATAATTTTGATGATTCAGATTTTGATCATGCTAAATTGGATAGTGAAGATGAGAATGATATTAAGGTTCTTAGAGCTGAAATTTCTAGACTAACAATTGCATGCAAAGATCAAGAAAAATTGTTGCAGATCTGTGATGATGAGGAGGCCAAGCTCAAGGAAGAGATAATGAGCTTAAAAGTTAAATTGGCTTAATCTAAAAAATTTGAGAAAGGTACGAGGAAATAATATCAAGTGAAGGTAGAAGAGGTTGAGAAATTAGAGGCTAAAGTTGTTTCCTTGAGAAAGCAGTGAAAGATGGAGAAGAGCACGGTAGTTTTGGATAGTTTTCTTGAGATCCAAAAATCGCCATTGGATAAAACTAGTCTTGGATTTCAAAAGGGTGAATCTAGTTTGCATGCAAGTAACAACATGAAAGAAGAACCCAAGAAAATTGTAGCAAACAACACCAGTAGTAAAAGTGAGATCCAAGGAAATAAGAAGCAAATCCAGCAGCAAGATAGCAAACAAAAGAACTAGAAGCAGAAAAGAAAGCAGAACCAATAGCAGATCAAGCAGCGAAACCAGCAATAGAGGAGGAAATCTCAAGGATCTCCTACATTCAGAAGATCCTTTGCTCCTAGAGATGATCGTGGCAGCTCCATTAGATTTCAAAGGAAGCAAAGCCCTTTCATTCCTTTGATGCATGAAATACAATGCTACATCTATCACAAGTTTGGGTATATTGCATCAAATTGTTGGAGCAAGTCGTATAGACCATATCAGCAAAGATTCCAACAGCGAAGGAGAATGGCCAGCAGGTATACTTGTGATTTTTATGGTTATTGTAACTCATGTCACTTTTTTGGCCATAAGACAATAGATTGCAAATCTAACCGTTAGAGAAGAGATACATTTCATTCAAGGTTTAGATCTAGCACGTGCAGTAGAAGACTTGATCCTCTTAGCCATGTGGAGTGTTATATTTGCCATAGATTTGGCCATGTGGCAAAAGATGGTTTGTTGCCCCGTTACTCAAGACAAAACCATCAAAGGAAGCAAAAACAAAAAGGGTCTAGCTCAAAAGCAGTGAAGCAAGAAAGAAAGCAAGAGGAGGAGGAAAAGAAGCAGCCCAAAACTGTTGATTTCCGGTAGCATCGGATGTGCTCTAAGTCTCAAAGTTTGTAGGGAAGCTTGGGCACATGTATTCCAAAGAACGCAGAAATCACTTTGAGAAATTCCACCGAAAAACAGTTGTATTAAAATAATTAATTTTTTTTTATGGGACCCTAAGTCTAAACTAAAAAAAATAAAACAATTGAAGGGTATTAATATAAACTGTGGATGTAACTTCTAGAAGAAGACAAGGATCAAGCATAAATAAGTTAATAACCTTAGCCATTGATTAGCTTCTAATCTGGGCTGTTGAATGTCAACGAGGAGATTATTTAAGGAGGCTTGAGGGTCAATTGAAAGAACACACAAAGGAAATTCAAAAAATTGATTTTCAGAAGCAGAGCGACTGCTAGGAGATTTTCGATAGTGAGCTTTTGCAGTGAGGGGCAGGGATAGTTGGGTTGGAGTATCTTATCTAGATTCCCGGATCAGCAGCAGAGAGGCAAAGAGACACCAAAAGGTAGCGCAAATGCCTCAGCGTGAGGAGTGCTGGTGGGACCAGTTGAGGCTGACACAGGGCCAGTGCAGACGCCTCGGCATGAGGAGAGATGGTGGGACCAATTGAAGCTGATGCAAGGCTAGCGGAAAGATAGCCAAGGACAATCAGTATAGCTGTCAGAACAGCCGGAATTGCCGAGTCGAGTGAGGTAATCTCACTGAGTTTTTATGCCAGTTAATTTTCTTTGTAACTGGATTGCCAAAAGGGCATCCCGAGTTGTATTCAGAAACTATTGCTTAATAGTATAAAACCCTCAGAGTTGTTGCATCGGTTTTCCAGCATTGGGTTTTTTCGGGAACATTTGTCCAAAAATAATTGTCACTTGTGCATCTTTCTCTATTTGTTTTGTTCTTGTTTTGGGCAAATTAATTAATTAAGTGAAGGCTACAGTGTGTTAGCTTCGATATTTGCTGTAGGAAACAATAAATAATTTGTTTTTTAGTAATTAACAGATAGGAGAAGTTTAATCAGTTGCTACAGTAGTTGATTCGGGTGGGATTCTCGAATTTTCACAAAAACCGTGTGGAAAAAGAAGGAGCTTCAGCTCTTCAACTAGTGAAGAGCATTACTTCCTGCAATCCATGGTTATTTCATGCGTACTTATAGAGAATTGCGGATCATGAGAGCTGCATAACCTTAGGGGGAGTGTATGATGGAGTTTTCAACAGCATTGATGAGTTCATTTCAGCCTCATACACATTCAGATCCACAGGATCAGCGTGTCTCTTGGGGTATGTTGAGCTTAGAGAGAGCTATGCATGGTATTGAGATTCATGTTTTATCTTGTCTCTTTCATTTCTTTCTGCTCATGTGTTTATAGCAGCCTTATATGTCTTTCATGAGTAGAAAGAAGAGCACATTTTTCAGCCATGTATATGTTTTTGGTTTCCACTAACGTTTGGTTGAAAAAATGTGCAACCATGCATAAATTGAGATCATGACTCCAAGATGTATTGTGATGACATGTGACATGGACCAGCCATGTATGAGTTGTTGTATGATGCTTACTACAGCCATGTATTTTCTATTGTTTCATCATTATGTATTGGTACTGAGTCCATTCAATAGTATGATGAGTCATCAAGGTGATAGGGTTGTTATGGAGGATTCATATGGAGTCATTTTGCAGCCATATGTATGGGCTAATGATGATGTAATTGTCATGATGTATCATGTTTTTTAGTCATTGGTCCATAGGAGATGATTATAGCAACCATGTATTTCACTAATATATTCATGTAAAATGCTCATGAAGCCATGTACTTGTATTATACTATCTTTTGGGTCATATAGCCATGAGTCATGAGGTCATGTTATAGTCATATGAGAGTATGTATGAGGTCTGATGTCGTTGCTACATCCATATATTTATCATTGTATATATCACTTGAGTCATGGTCATGTGGAGTCTTGGTCCATATGGGGCTTCTATTTGTCAAAGAAAGCATTGTTTGCAGTGGAAGCAGTCATTTCAGCCCAACAATTGATATCTCTACAGCTTGGAGATTGCTTGTGTTCAGGGGAGCATTATTTGTTCCTATTTGCTTCAGCCATACATTGTTGGCATTCTGATCCGCTTGGAGGTGTTCATACTATGCCTCATACTATACTATGACAGTGGGGTTCTTGGCCTCATGAGATGAGATGTTATGGTAGTTGCTACTATGTAGTCATGGTGGAGATTGTGTGCGGTTGCCTCATATGATGTTTCTATATGAAGGAGTGTTGGATGATGCTCATGTGCATGTTGATGTTATACTTGATGTTGCTCATAGTTGTTATTATGATGATGTTGCATATGTTGATGATGGTTGCCTTATGTAGGCATATTGTTGCTTGCTGCAAGAGGTGTCGCTTGGTATTCTGCTCTGAATGATGATTGGTTCTATATGTTGTTTGTTGTTTATATGGAGACATGGATGAGTTTTGATATGAATTATATTTCAGCCATGTAGCAATGTATGCTCCAGTGTGTACTTCAGTTCTAGCTACCTATTTATATGGAGTTGACCCTTTGCCATTGATGTCAAAGGGGGAGAGAATTTGGAGAGAATATGGATGGATAGTGATCAGCTTCACGTGTTGATGAGGTTGACATCAATGCCAAAGGGGAAGTTTGTTGGCATTGTTGTGTTGGCATTGATGTCAACAAGGTCATGGTCATGGTGTTGTTTGTCATGTGTGATGGATGTTAACATGGAGTCCTATTGGTTGGCATTGATGTGTTGACAGTGAGATGGATGTGTTGGCATTGATGTCAGCTCTTTAGGTCTTGCACTTATGTCAACCTCATGATGATGTAGATTGATGGACCATGGTGTGCGTTGGTATGTATTGATGTTCGTCTTCTTGATTGCACACTCATGTGATGGCATTGATGGAGCTTGATGGTAGCATGTTGGTCATGGAGGAGTTAGCATGTGTTGGCATGTACATTGATGGACATGTCATGATGGTTTGTTGATGTTGCTACAGGTAGATGGTGTTGCTTCATGTTGATCATGCATATCTACAAGTGATGGAGATTGTTCATGGCACACTAGTTGAGTTATCAACTAGGTCTTCATGTTTATGCCTATGAGGAGACTTGTTTTAGTGATGTGATGACTTGATGATGGTGCTACAAAGGTTGCAAAAGTGCTTCAGATGTGTTGCAGCTTGTTCAGAGGTCTGCTGGAGAGTGGAGGACTTGTTGGCACACTTGCCAACCTTGTTTGTTGGCCCTTCTAGGTCAACTTAGTAGTGCAACTTGGGAGGCTTATTTGGTCTACTTGCATATGTATCAGAGGCCATGTCAAAGGCTTGGAGAAGTCCTCAGATGCTTGAAAAGATGTTCCATCAGATGGCAGAGGTTCAGGACTGAAGAACAGATGTTTTACTTCAGTTTTAGGCCCAGTTGTTAGTATGGTGTTTGGATAGAAGTGACAGTTTTGCATTGGATTTTCTGGGCAAATGAGGATGGATTTCAAAATTATGAGAAATGGGTTTTGTGCAGAACAGACAAATTAGCTTTCCTTAAAACAGTTTTTCAAAATTCGGTCTAGATTGAGAGAAACAAAAAGTTCTTCGAAGGTTCCTTTGCCCAGTTGCATGCTTGTTGAGTCAAGGGAGTGGTTTTAGAGCCATAATCACACGGAGAGCAGCCTATGGGAGCGACTATAGCTCCAGGAGGCTAAAGTCGCATGCAAAGCAATGCTAAGGGAGAAATTATAGGTTTTGACGAGAAAAGCTCTACATTCCTCACGTTGTTTGGAAGTTAATTAGCATGGAAATTCCCAGAGTCTTCCAGAATTAGTGAAAAAGATCGCAAATGGTTTGAAATGGTCCTCTCACGATGTGAATGCATTTAGTGCACTAGTAGTAACCTTAGTGGATTGATTTGGTCCAATTTGTGCACCTTTGATCCTAGCCCCAAGCTCAATTTCGGCCTACATGTTCTATATATTTGATCTTGGAGCTATGTGATGGTTGATTGTGAGATGGAGGGTGTATGTGAGTGAGAAGGTTGCAGAGAAGTAGTGGATGCTTCAAACCTAGTGGAGAGTATATATGCTTCAGTGTATGAGTGCTAATGACTAAATAATGTGTAGATTTGAAGCAAGATTTAGAGTAGATCAGATTTGGAGCTGCTAGTGTAGTGTTTTGTTATGAATAAATATATAGGAAATAATGTAAAAAAAAAGTAAATGATAATAACCATAAGTAATTATTAGTTAATTGGTAATTACGTTGAAGAGTCATGTCTAAATGAGACATGACTCTCCATGAAGAGACACCTGCTTGGTATATAAGCAAGCTTCTTTCTCTCATTGTATCATCATTCTTATTCATATATTTAATATAATATTTATATCCTCAATGGATAATTTCATATTCCAAGGCTTCTGGAGTAATTAAATTGTAGAAAGTGCTTTGTTTACTTCATTTGGTATCAGAGCAGTCGATCCTCTGGCTGCTCCACCGCTGCACAAAGTCGTGTTCTTCAATCCAGGTCTTTGATTGTCAAATTCATCAACATTGTTGTCTTGAAGCATTTCGCTACAAGAATTTGGAGTTTCTCCATTTCACTATTAACCATTTGGCTATTCAAAAAAAATATATAGAAAAAAATCAAATTCAAAAAAAGAAAATAAAATAAGTACATATAAAGATTAAAAAAAAGAATTAAAAATTAATTAAATTTTGAAGGAGAACATTCATATATATAAAAAAAGGTTCTACATTATTGATAAAAAGTGCATAATAGAGATAAACCTTTTACCTGGATAAACCCGTGGTTTTAGAAACCAATGAAACCAATGGTCATTGCCCGTGGTTTTAGAAACCAATGGTAATTGCCCGTGGTATTTTAAAAGTAAAATAAAAACAAAAGGAATACAAACTCTCTTTACTTTAATGGTGAGTTATACTTTTTATGTGAAGAATAGATAATATTATTTTGATTCTTCATTAAGTGGTGAAGAATAGATAATATTATTTTGATTCTTCATTAAATGGTTTACAAGCCCGTGGTTTTAGAAACCCATGGTAATTGCACATGGTATTTTAGAAGTAAAAAAAAACAAAAGGAATACAAAATCCCTTTATGTGAATGGTAAGTTTTACTTTTTACGTGGAGAACATTAATCGAGGTTTTAGAAACGAGGTTTTAGAAACAACCCATGGTAATTGCCCGTGGTATTTTAAAAGTAAAAGAAAAAACAAAATGGATACAAAATCACATTACATAAAAGATAAGTTTTACCTTTTACTTGGAGAACATTAACTCAGTGAAAAGTACATAAGTGGACATATATTTTATATTATACCCCAAAGAGGTGAATAGCGACGTTTCACTAGGGTTGTAGCTTTTCAAAAAGAAAAAGAAAAAGAAATATTATAAATAAAAGATATATAAAGAGAAGTATTATATTATAAAGGGGTATTTAAAAAAAAGTTCAAGTTGTAAAATTATTGAAAATATTTACAAGTATAAAGCGGGTATTATTATAAAAGGTTACATAAGAAGAAAATATCAGTTAAGAATTTACGTTAAAGTGAAGTAAAATAAAATAAAATAATAGTAAGTGAAATTTAATAAATATAATACACCCTAAGGTTCCATTTGAGGCAATTAGAAATAATAAGGTTCCATTTGTTGTAATTATAAATAATAAGGGGTTAATCTCATCAACGAATACAAAAGTAGTTCATTTCTTTCAAAAAAAAAAATATGGAGTCTAATTCGAAAATAAAAGAAGGAAGATTCTCCTATAAAGGTATTCTAATTGTAAATTATAAATTATTTACATTGAAAGGATGTATCCAAAGGAAAGAAATTAGCATTGCCATTAATCCAAACATTGAAGATAATTACATTAATATTAATTTGGCAAATCAACTATTAATTCTAGAGCAAAATATACGTGAACGAAAAGGTTTTTTTTGGCGGAAAAGAATATAAAATTAATGATTTACAAGTGATAATTGATCATTATGAGTACAAATCTCAATTCTTTGTCGTAACTATGATTGACAAAGAGATTGACATAATTCTCAGTCTACCTTGGTTCAAGGAATTAGGTACATTCATTCTAAACATAGAAAACAAATTTTTGATGTTCCCTTACAAAAAGAAGATGGTCACGTTCCAAATTGATGATGCCTTCAGCAAAAGTCTTAAGGATATTTCGAAACTAATGTTTCAAGAGAATCCAGAAACAGTATTAAAGAAGCAAAAAGAGTAGAAGTCATAATCCAACAAAAATAAGGAAAATTCATGTTTGAAGGAGCATAATCAAAAGCTACTTACACAAGTAAGAAAATGTAAAGTTAAGAAACACCAGTTAGAACAAGAAAAAGAAATTTCTGAAAAGAAACTCAACGAAAATCTATCAAGAAAAGAAGAGGAAAGTTTATGCCTAAAGAACCTTAACCAAAGGTTATTAGAACAAATCAAGTGTTTAAAAACTGAGAAGCTTGAATACCAAAATAAAGTTGACTCGGAAAATAAGGAACTTTTACGTCTCAGAAACCATAATCGAAGTCTACTCACTCAAATTAAAAAACTTAAGGATGATAGAAAATCATTGGAAAATAAGTTAGAAGAACTTATCACGAAAGAAATGTCGAAGTCGTCAATCCAAGTCGGAGGTAAAGGAACGAATACCGATCCAGTGAATATCATAACTCAAGAAGAATGCAAACTAGTTGAAGAAAAGACGCACTTAGATGTTGCAGTTCAGATGATAAACACCCCAAGTGAAGATTCTGTAACCAACTCAACAACACCATCACCTAAAGTAAATAAAAAAAAAATTCTCACACTTAATAAGGGAAAATCAAACCAATAAAGTTCCCTATCGGCATCCGAATCATGAGAGTAGACAACTCAACCATGCTATGTATCGAGACCATTCAGAGCAGAAACAACAAACTGATGTTCCAGAGAAGAGTAATGTAACCTCAATCCAGTCCTACAATGACAAGTCGTTACAAAATTCCAGTGATCAAAATATTCCACAGAAAATTAATCTAGGATGGTCTAATCCCTTCTCAGTGCGACAATTTTATTTGTCACTAAAAAGATCATATCAACTTGTATCGACGAAGATGACTATTACGAGATGAGAAGACATTCGAACCCGAAAAAGAGATCAAGCCTTTTTCATCAACAAGCTTTGAGGACGAAGGCAATGTTATGAATAAATATATAGGAAATAATGTAAAATAAAGTAAATGATAATAACCATAAATAATTATTAGTTACTTGGTAATTAGGTTGAAGAGTCATGTCTAAATGAGACATGACTCTCCATGAAGAGACACCTGCTTGGTATATAAGCAAGCCTCTCTCTCTCATTGTATCATCATTCTTATTCATATATTTAATATAATATTTATATCCTCAATGGATAATTTCATATTCCAAGGCTTCTGGAGTAATTAAATTGTAGAAAGAACTTTGTTCGCTTCATGTTTGGTTGGAGAAGTTTTGTACGTTGCTAAGTAGAGTTTTTGATGGTGATTCTCACACTTGTTTTATGTCGGAGCTGCTGATGCATGTAGCACATAGCCATGTGTCTTATGACATTATATGTAGTATGCAGCGTTCTATTGTTGTGAGGGTCTGACATTCATATTTGTGTCGACATAGTTTGTATTGGAGAGCACATATTTTGAGCATTTGTTTTTATATCGATTTGATGATGAGATCTTATTGCTGAGAGCATGTATGCAGAGCTAATTTCTAGTTGAGCATAGCGGCTTGGGATCTAGTTTCAAAATAGATGAAAGGAGGTCTGCCTGGTGGTGAGGAGCAGTGACTTCATGGAGGTGGAGCAATGATAGCTAAGCTTCGGCCAAAGGAAGAAGTTTCTCAATCCAATGGTGGTTGGATAGTCCTATGGCAAATGGGCGAGGATCGATTGATTGTGCTAACCTTCAGCAGATGGTAGTTCGTATAGATCCATAGAGAACACAGTATTCCAACTTGATTCAGTAGTATCGAGTCTCCTAGACAATGGGTGTTGGCGTTATGTATATGAGGTCGAGTCTTCATGCTGATGGGAGTTAGCGCACTATGTAAAAGACCAATTGCTTGACTAATAGAAATTCAGAGCAGAGGAGCAACAAAAAGGGTAGTTTCATTGCACCGAGAGGCACTCTACAGCCCAGTATAGAGTAGAAGTGTAGATGTAATATAAGTATGTAAACAATTTTAAATATCGGCTTAATTAAAAAATAGAAAAAAATTAAAAGTGATATTGGTGATGTTGGTTCAATTAATAATAAAAGGTTAAAGTAATAAAAATAATAAAAACCAATTTTTTATATTTGGATTTTGTGAATAGGCTTTGTTACAATACCATGGGCCAATAACATGGCTTATCAATATGGCATGCCCAAAAACCATAACTTATTTCACAACCAAAATATTTTATAACAATATGACAAGATTTTTAACCATGGATATTTACCCCGTTTGACTGTGGATATTATTAACTTGTAATTTAATTAGGCTTTGCTACAATACCATGGGCCAATACCATGGCTTACCAAATACCACATGCCCAAGAAAATATAGCTTATTTTACAATCAAAATATTTTAAAACAATATGAAAATATTCTTAACCATGGATATTCACCCCCATTTTACCATGGATATTATTAACTTGTAAATACATTGTGTTTCCATACCATGGGCCAATACCATGGCTTATCAATATCACATGCACAAAAAACATAACTTATTCCACAATCAAAATATTTTATAACAATATGACAAGATTCTTAATCAGGGATATTCACGCTTACTTTGTCATTGATATTATGAACTTGTGAATAGGCTTCGCTATAATAGCATGGGCTAATACCATGGCTTATCAATACCACATGCTAAAAACCATAACTTATTTCACAATCAAAATATTTTTCAACAATATGACAAGAACCATGAATATTCACCCCCACTTTACCATGGATATTATTAACTTGTAAATAGGCTTTGTTACAATACCATGGCTTATCAATACCATATGCCCAAAAACCATAACTTATTTCACAAAATAAATATTTTATTTTAATTTGATTTGATTTTATAACATTTTTTTAATTGAAGCTAAAAGGAAAATTGTTATGATTACTTTTGAGATATATCTAAATCCTCTATCCTCACGACTATTAAAAATGTTCCCATAGAAATTAAATTAAGGTTTTAATAAAATTGAAAAATGAGAATACTTTTGTATTTAAAGATGTGAAATTTATATAATATAAATAATATTAGTAAGAACCAACATAGATCCATCTTAACTAAGGATCCAAGTGATGACAACAAGCAAAGTGAAGGGGAGAGGGGGGGTGTGCGGGGGTCAAAGGGAGGGAGATATTGACAAAGATGGAGGGTAGAGAGAGAGAGAGGATGGGGAGAGAAAGTGAGGAAAGAACAAAGGAGAGATGGAGAGAGAGTGAGGGAGAGATGAGAGGAGGGAAGATGGAGAGAGGAGACACAACGATGGAGGGGAGAGGGAGGAAGATAGTGATAGAGTTGGAGGGAGAGAGAGAGAGAGAGAGAGAGTCATGGGAGGGGAGACCGAGGGAGGTAGGAGAGCAAGGGAGAGAGAGGAGGAGATAGAGGTGGATTTGCAAGGGGAGAGAGAGGGAAGGAAA
>APFE030900268.1:61970-141827 GCA_000404065.3 Pinus taeda | reverse complement strand
CTTCCCTTTTTTCATATTTATCTTTATGAGGAAATTTGGCAGCATAATGACCGACTCTACCACAGGCAAAGAATTTGAAGGGTAGTTTACCTCTAAATCTTCCAAAACCCTGTTGAAGCTTCTTGACAAAGTTTACTTCATCTTCTTCTTCTTAAATATGTCCTGATTCATTGAGTTCTTCCTTTGCTTTTGTTGAATCTTTAAATGTGGCTTCTCTCATATCTGATGGACCTCCTTTTCTCATCTCAAAGGCAGTTAAGATTCCGTGAAGTTGTGTCATAGTGATAGTTTGCAGATCCCGTTTTTCTTCTCTGGAAGACACTTTTGATTCAAATTTAGCGGAAAATGATCTTAAAACTTTCTCAACTAAGGTAACTTCCTTTATATCTTCACCTAGATTCTTCATACAATTGACAACCTCATCTATACATAAGAAGTAACTAGCTATACTTTCATCACTTTGCATCTTAAGAGTTTCATACTGAATTATGAGAGTTTGAAGTTTAACATGTTTTATCTGAGAGTCTCCTTCATAGCTTAGAACAATTTTTTCCCATATTTCTTTGGCTGATTTGAGTTGCATGAATTTGACAAACTCTGATTGTGACAGATTTCCCAATAAAGTATTGATAGCCCTGGCATTCGTTTCATGTTTCTTTTTTACCTACCGTATCTATAGGAATTGTTGTTGGAAATGTATATCCTCCTTCCACAATTTCCCATACATCCGTTCCAAGAGATTGTAGAGAGGTTGTGGTTCTTATTTTCCAATAAAAAAAGTTGCTCCCGTCAAACATTGGCAGTTTGATGGATCCCACGCTTTCTTGATTACTCATGATGATGGATCTCCCTTCAAGTGATCAAGCTTCTTCTAAAGGAACTGCTCTTATACCAATTGTTGGAAATAATACTGAGAAGGGGGGTGAATCAGTATTATCAGATCAATAATTTTATTTTGCAAACAGATTTGTATATGCTACTTCAACTAAGTGAACTAGTGTGTACACATGACTGTACTTAAAGCAACCAATGTATATGCAGAGAAATTTTTATTTAGCCAATTTATCATGCATTGAACTTTAACTAGTATATCAAAGATTTATTACACAGTGCAGTAAAAGCAGAATAAAGCATCACACATAAGAAACACACATGAACACCAAGATATAAGGTGGAAACCCAATGTGGGTAAAAACCACCTGCTGTTATCGTCTCTGTCTTCTTTTAATAATAAGAAAATTTGTTTACGATCATGTACTGGTGAAGACTCATACCAGTACGCAGGCTTCTACGTGTAGAAGGTTACAACCTTCTCTCATTCTCCGGCTACTACTGGAAGGGAGCTACAACCCCCTAACTCTTGTACTATCCAATATGTTTAATAGTACATAAGCGAAAACCTACAAAAGGCTACGACCTTCTTTCTTCCTCCAAGGAACATGTTTAATAAAATTTCAGACTAGATCCATCAACAACATCATAAGTGAAATTCAATCATCAAATACATTTGCATCAACCAATTACTGAAACTCAATCACCACTTTCTGAATCAACCACAACTGAATCAATCAATCACTTTGATCAATCTGATCATTCAGAATACTGTCACCATAATACAGTCACCAGAACCCAAACCAGAACCCAAAACTCTACAACAACTGAAACATACTTTATAAGGTATACACTACTTCCATGTGTCGAAAAAATGTGTATACACGCTTTTATCAAAGCCAACCAACGTACACATATGGAAATATTAATTCATAATTCTGTAGCTATTCTAGACTTCAGTTATACCCAGATCATAATATTTACAAAATAACACATGCGTCAGTATTAAGATCTAGACTATACATGATCAAACCACATAATGATAATTCATTTCAAGCCTTAAGGTCCCAATCCATCATTAGATCTTATCCCTCATCAACTGCTAGGGTTCATCCTTGGTTCAGATCAAGCATAACACCATAAGCCAATAACCTGCATACTAGATCTCACACTTCATTAGATATTTGATACTTGCACACATGGCCTAATGATCTTCTCCTCCTTATTTAGTTTTAGGCCTTTTTCAATACCATGGACCAAAACCACTTAGGACTAATACCTTGGACCAAATACCTAGGGTCAATACCTCAGACCAAATACCTTGGACCAATACCTTGGATCAAAACACCTTGGACCAAATACCTCGGACAAAAAACTTAGTTTTCCAAGATACAAGCGCTTTTCCTTCTGTGAAAGTGCGTGTGTACATAAACGCTACTTGTGTTTAGTGAACCTATGTGTATACACAACTTGGTTAAGGTGAACCTCCGTATACCTCTCTTTCTTCATTCTTTGTAGTATGATATGTAATTCTTTGTTGTTGACATGTTGTACTGTGATCTTTCATCTGAGTGAGTTACCACAAAGGACAACACCTGTATCATAATGCAAACATACTTCACTTTTTTTGCATCACTGGATTCTTTGGTAGGTTTCTTCACCTTTCCTTTTACCAAATCTAAGAACTTGTTGTTTTCAAGAATGAAGTCAATTATTTTCTTCCATGACTTGTAGTTTGATGCTCCTTCCAATTTTTTCTCACTCTTCATTTTGTCAGACATTCTCCTTGAATATAGTGAGCTTCTTATCTTATAAGAGCTCCTTATATGATGCCTTGATCAATCCTTTAGAGTCCTTTCAGTAGATACTCAAAAAAATATTTTTCCTTCTTCACCTTAGCTCTGATACCATGTTAGAAAATAAAAAAGGAAAAAATGTTTTCTTATATAGATAATTAATTTTGATTCTTTTATCTTTTAGTTCATCAATAAATTACCAAAAGAATAACACAAGGACAAAAGATGTAGGCAGACCGCTAGGGAAAAACCCCTATCTATGGGAGAACCTAGTCAACAATTCTTCCTTCAATAGTTTCTTGAGATAACCAAGAATATTAACCTAGATAAATAATTCCTCCACAGCAAGTCAACCCTCAACCTTCTTGCAGATGATAACCCTTCAAAAGAAGCTTCGATCTAGCAACATCAGCTTGTAGTAGCAGCTTCGACCGAGTTGGAGAAACAACAAAAAATTCAACTAGATAAAGAAAACATTGATCTCCGTAGATACTCCTCAGAAGTGAGAGAGATATGGCTGAAAATTTAGATCTTGATGTCTTCTATCTTCCTCCAAAATCTCGTAATCCTTTCCAGCCTTCTTCCATCTCTTTCCAACTTCGCACTTCCCAACTTCTGGCTTCTTGATATTGCACTGTGTGTGTGAATGTGAATTGATCCAAATGAATTCAAAATTCCTTGTATATATATCCTTCCAGTGAGGTCGAATTACCCTTCTTTAGGCTGACTTGATCTTCTTAAGGCCGATTTGGTGTGGAGGTGACATAATTTTTTTTTGACTAAAAAATAATTCTTTTTACATAATTAAAAAGCCCAAGAAGGGTCTCTTTAAATTTACAATGACTGTATTGACTTAGAATAAATCCTAGAAGTCCTCAATGGGGAATTTGACCTAAAACAAGATGACCCAAGCATGAAACCCATGCTTTAATGAGTCATAATAATATTATTATTATTATTTTCTTCATTCTTTTGATAAGTAAATTTCATTGTGACTCAAATACATTTATGAAGACCAAACCTAGTTAGATATTTCAACACCAGTTAAAGTCCTTCATGGATACTCAAGTGAATGTATCCATCTCCATTGGTCAAATTAACATGATCCAACCAACTCCATCTGGCTTCTCAAGAGATGTTCCATCCAATCCTATAAATACATCAAAACCCCCTCTCAACAAGAGAGACATTCTACATCACCTAAGCTTGTCTATGAAGTATACAAACTTTGTTCTAGAAAGAGGCTTTGTCAGAATGTATACAGTATACCCATATGCAGATATGTACTGGAGCTTCACCGCTTCCTTCTGCATCATGTTTCAGATGAAGTAACTTGATCAAAGAGTCCTACAAGAATCTTTTGAAGCCGCACTGCTTCATGACATGTGACACTGGTTGCAATATACTTTGCCTCTAATTTACTGAGTGTGACAAAAATATGCTTCCTACTAAACCAGGAAATCATAATCGATCCCAAACGGAAGTAGCACCCCAAGGTGCTCTTTCTATCCTCTATAATATTGCCCAATCTAAATCATTATATCCCTATAGTCTCACTTCACCACTTGAGACATATCTCAAACCATATTCAATTGTACCATGTAGGTACCTCAACACATGCTTCATTGCATGCCTTGGCTCAACCATAAACTGGCTAGCTTCCTTCATGAGATCCATCACCACAACTAATTTTTGGTCACCCTGACTCGGTGTTCCGTCTGAGACTAAAGTAGATCCTCCTGTGGAAATCATGGCTACCCCATCTACCATTTTTTCTCCCTATAGATTGAAGTGTATCCAACTATGTGGAATGGTCCCCTCATAAAAGGCATACTACTCACATAGACCTCTCATTTATGAGTATCTAGTCTGACAATCTTAAGCCATGACATCATCTTGGAAAGATTCCCCTTCCATTCTTCTTGAATATATGCTTCCTCAAAAATGGAAACTCTTCTAGTCATCTAGCATGGTCCTGGATGCCCTAACTGTATCTATACAATCCTCCCTCTCAAACCTCAATCACTCTTGCTGAGTCTATGCTTGAGCCCATGAATTTGACCATCCAGTGACTTAAGGAAACTTTTATCATAGTCCACTCCCTCTTTATGGGAGAACCCTCTTGTCCCAAACCTCGCTTGGTAATTCTCGATGTTTCCATATGCTGCATGAATCATTACCTTTGGTAGTATCCTCAATGGATCTAATCTTCCTTTCTGCAAACTCCATTCAGGAAGCCATGGAAGAGAAAATATAACCAAGAAAAAAAAGGAACAAGGACAAGAGGCTAACCAAAATAAAAATAAAAAGAATAATAATCAAGGGAGAAAAATATGGAGTACTTATCTTTTGATTAAGGAATAAACTTTCAAGGATTGTAGGGAACATTCAACTCCCTTTTGATCCCTTCCTCTTTGTATAAGTTAATGAAATCCATATGTAATTTCAACAAGATTAGATTCCTTTGTCTTCTTTCATGGTGGATACTCATATCGTTAACACATTAGTTGTTGATGCATGCTTTGTTCCTTTCCTTTTCCTTGCATGAGCTGCAAGGTCTTGAGTTTCTTCATCCCGCAGAATCTACAGATTGTTTTTATTGGAAAACAATCTAGCCTCCTCTTGGTCACAACCAGTCCAAATCTTATAAAAATTTAGGTAGTTTTTATCATGAAAAAATTCCCTTAATAAATATCTCCCATGAAAAAGGGAATCCATTGAGGGTCATTGTAACAAGCTCATCTATGATTTGGGAGACTCTCATAAGATACAAGACAACATAATTTGATCTAGACATCATGGAGACGATTTCTCAAGGTTAGTTTCTTGCTAGTGTTCTCATTCTCATTATATTAGAGCATCATATACTTCCTCTTCAATGCAAGAATATGAGGAATCAAGTGGTCCTTTATGGAATATACCGAGATTCTCTTAGCCTTATACTTGAATTTCTCCTTAGGTCCCTCTGGTTATGGAATGACTTCCTTCTGAAGATTTTTAACACAATCTAACCTATCTTCCATTCTAAGGCTTGCCACCATTTGGTAAGATATTTGAAAACCAAGCCGTTGAACACATGTCTCTTAGGAAGACTTCAATGGATGCTCTTTCAACAAAGCTATGATACCATGTTGATTTTTCTATAAGAGCACAATAGAATATTATTTTCTACTATATAATTACTACCTAATTATTTACACACAATATTCTTATGCCAGTGATATCGAGGAATTACACTTCATAAAATATCAATAGTAAATGCAACGAAAATAGTAAATATCATAGAAAGATATCCATCCACAATAAAGACAATATTTTTACCCTAGGAAACCCAACCTTGGGAGAAAACCCAACAAATTTTCTTTAGGAGAAATTATTCTTCAACGAGTTCTACAGAATCAACAATTTTGTCTAGAAATTTGTTCCCATAATCCAAGTCAAATACCAAAACAACACAAGTCAAACTATTAAGTTTTTGGCCTGATAGCCCCTATGGCCCTTGCATCCTTGTATCCCTATGGCCCTACGACTTATGGCCTATGGCTGCCTAACACCTTCGGTCGACCCTCCAAACAACTAACTCATTCCTCTTTCCAACCACAAAAACTCAGTTTTCCTGCTTGCTGGCTGCGAATCCTTTCTACCGTTCCCTGGCTCTCTATAGACTTTATCCTTTATTGTGGGTTCCTTCCTTTTCTATTCAAGAAGAATTTTTCTTGCATGGTGGTAAAAAATAGATGTCACATCATTTATATATACAAGTCGAATGGGTGCGATTAACCTAATGGATACACCCTTTCATGAGTTGGGCTGACTTGTCTTCCTAGGCTGAGTTGGTGCCCCAAAAATAAATTATTATTTTAATTTTATTAGGTTGAATTAGATACTTCTTTGGCATGTTGGAATACATCTCGATGCTACACAAAAAACCAACACACAAGGGTATTCACACTGATACCAGTCAATCAATTAGCCAAGAAGAGGATCACATTGTTCAGGTGGTTTACCAAGTACCTCCAACAAAAAGCACCACAATGACCTCTACCTCGGTAGAAATCAATCACAAGGATTCACCCAAGGCTCAGTGAGATGCAGTTGCATTCTAGGAAGATGAATACACTAAAGATGTGGTTTATAAACTACTTCTATCATCTAGCATTACAAGAGTCAATATTCCACTATCCAGGTGGTTTATGGTCTTACTAAATGAGAAAATAAGTGGTTTATCAGTTCCCTTCAACTATCACCTGGGTGTCTTAGCCTGTCAAGTGGATTATCACTTACAAAATGAGCACATAAGTGGTTTATTGGTTCCAATGCTAACATTGAATGATTCAACTCCATTGAAGTCTCATTGGCCAACTGATTTTAAGGTGTTAAAATTGGCAACTAGGGAAAAACTTCATGTGGGTCATCTTATTCATCGCTGATAATATTTTTATTAGATTTCTCTCATCGAGAGATGTAGGATTGAAATAAATATCATCCGATTCCGATAAGTATTCATGGAGATATGAATTTATTTTGATTATCAAATTATTATTAAGCCGACCTACAACTCATGTAGGCTCAGAAGCCCAACAGTCGCATCTATTCAAACACCAACGTTGTGTATAAATATAGGAGGAATTTTCCTCATTTGGACTCACTCATATCATCACATCTCTCTCTCTCTTTTGTGCAGAAAAGAGTCTCTTCTCTACTGCGCAGAAAAGGGTCTCTCTCTCACACATGTGAAGCCAGAAGCTGCCGAAACTGAAGCTGCAATTGCAGAAGTAAAGATTGACCTATGCGGACTAGAATATCTCCTCATCTAAACTATGTTGTAGGTTCATCTGAACATCCTCTAAAAGATGCAACTTTTGGTGGTGGAATCAAGTCAATCCGACGGACGGTTTGCAAGATATCGACTGCCCTAGTTTGAAGCCGAAAGCTGCCGAAACAGAAGCTGCAATTGTAGAAGTAAAGATAGACCTGTGTGGACTAGAAGATCTTTTCATCTAAACTATGCTATAGGTTCATATGAACCTCCTCTGGAAGCCGCAACTTTTGGTGGTGGAATCATGCCGATCCGACAGTCAATTTGTGAGATATTGTCTGCCCTAGTTTGATGATGAAGCCGCTAATGTTGATTGTTGTGATCTAGAGTTTGCTACTATTGATATAAATCATATTTATTGTACTATTTCTCTCTGCTGAATTATTGAAGATAAAAGAAGATTTGATCAAAGGGTTCCCCCACATATTGTGGGTTTTGTCCCTGGCTAGCCGCCACGTCTTGTGTCTCTTGTCTTGGTTTGTTTTTTGTCGATCGTTTAATGTTCTATCTGCACTTTACATTATGTACATGTGATTGCTAATCTGTGGAATATAATAAGAAAAAGAAGTAAACTGTTATAAACATAGAACATACCATAAGTTAACATGGTTTCAGAGATGAGGTGAAGACAAAGCCCAAGCAAGAGTAAGAGCAATCACCCAAGAGAAGATTGGCGAGGCTATCCTAAAAGAACTATGGGGTCCTCAACATTTTGCCGAAGGAAAGTTTCGTAAGAAAAATGACTATGACGGATGGAAGATGACTATCGATCTAACCCTAGAAGATTCGGGAGTGCTGGACCATGTAAGAGTTAATATTGTTGAGCCTCCATCAAATGCATCCGTTGCTACATGGAACAAATAGAAAACCGAAGAAGTCAAAATAGAAGATCATTTGGGACTCTATCGACGAGCAATTGGTGGCCTACATCTCTGAACTGGACACCTCCAAGGAAATCTATGATAGATTGGTGAGTTTATTTAAAGTTAATGATGCAAATCAAGTTTTGTTTCTTAGAAATAAACTGAGGGAAATCAAGAAGGATAAAGATGAGAGTATGAAAGCATACTTCTTAAGAATAACCGATATCAAGAACGATCTCCTATCTACTGGGAAGGCTATTACTGACAGGGAAATGGCACTCACGACTCTTGGAGGATTACCATCTAAAGGGTACGTGTTCAGGACTACTCTTCTGAACTATAATGTAATTCCTGGTTTCAAGGAATTAATGGCTAGATGCATTCAAGAAGAAACAAGGGAAGAAGAGCAAGAAATGCCCATGCCTAAAGGTCCTCCTGCTGCCTTTTCTTCTCATGCTAAGAAAAGAAATAATTCCAGGACTAAATCAAAAGGAAAGGTTGGACCTAAGGCTGGAAGAAAATGTTAATGTTACATCTGCGATAAAGCAGGTCACTATGCAAGGGAGTGCCCTGATAGAAAGAACTCACACCGAGACGATGATCAAAATCTCTTTGATGGAAATCAAGGGAATGACAAATTCAATAGAAAAGGTAAGAGGAGAGTTGGGAATCGAGGAAGAGGACAACCATTCAAGAAGGATAGAAATTCCAGGATGTATTAAATGCACCTTACCTCAAAAAGAACCTAGTGTCCATCTTGACAATGGAAGACAAAGGCTACAAGGTAACCTTCAGCGATGGCAAGGTACGTATATGTAAAAATAATGCTAAAGATGCCTTTACTCTTGGGTTTAGTGTTGATCCATTATATCAGGTCAATGGAAGTCTGCTAGGTCATGTCTTATGACACATCTCTTTAATCCAAACTTTGGCATTGAAGGTTTTGCCCCCTTCATT
This sequence comes from Pinus taeda, assembly GCA_000404065.3. NCBI lineage: Eukaryota > Viridiplantae > Streptophyta > Pinopsida > Pinales > Pinaceae > Pinus > Pinus taeda. The sequence continues at coordinate 132,561 of APFE030900268.1, read as the reverse complement.
ATAAAGCTATACTCGGTGTAAGACAAATGGTGACAGGGATGCCCGAATTTCGAGTAGAGAAAGAAGGTGTATGTCCAAGATGTGCCGAAGAAAAGCTCAAAAGGGGACCATTCCCCTCAAGCCAACGCAAGACATCCGATATATTACAGTTGGTTCACTCAAGCATACCTGAGGTTGGCATTAAGAGGGAGACTACTACACCACATACTCCTAAGCAGAATGGTTTGGCGGGAAGGAATAACTGCATGATTGTGGAAGATGTCCGGGCCATGCTTCATGATCAAAGACTTCCAAAGTTTCTATGGGCTGAAACTACAAACACCGCCATATATGTACAAAATCGATGCCCTCATCAAGCATTAGGTTCCAAGACTCCTGAAGAAATGTTCACCACCGGTCAAAGGGAAGTCATGATTAGTCATGATGTCACCTTTGATGAAGATATGACTCTCAGCAAGGTGGACAATCTTCTGACTTTGAGGAGCTCTCAAGAAGCTGACACTAGGGAACCGAAAGAAAAGGATGATGAATCAATGCCTGATGTAGAAGAACCCATGGATCCGATTGATCCTCATCCACATGAGCCTTCCTCTTCTAGGAAGAGGCCTTCATGGCTTAGGGGGATACTTGATGATGCTAAAGGACATGCTGCACCCTAAGGAACCTTCCGTCAAAGTAAGAAACCTCACAGGTATCAGGGATACCTGACCATCATGAGCATGATCATACAAAATGAGCCTTCATCATTCTCAAATGTCGTCAAGCATTAAGTATGGAAGGATGCTATGACCATAAAATATGAGTCTGTTATGGAGAATGATATCTGGGAAGTAGTTCCCAGACCCCGGACAAGAAAATTGTTACTTCAAAATGGCTTTACAAGATAAAGCATGCAGCAGATGGAAGTACGAAAAAGTATAAGGCTCGTTTTGTTGCTAGTGGTTTATCCCAAAAGGAAGGTATAGACTATGATATTTGCACCTGTTGCCAGATATACGACCATTCACTTGATCATATCCCTTATGGCTTCACAAGGATGGAACCTACATTACATGGATGTCAAGATTTCTTTCTTGCACGGTTCGATCAAAGAAGATGTCTATGTGGAGCAACCTGAAGGATTTGAGATTTATGATCAAAATTCTCATGTATGCAGGTTGAAGAAGGCTCTCTATGGGCTGAAGCAAGCACCCCAAGCATGGTATGAGAGGATCGATAGCTACTTGATGAAGTTGGGATTCACTAGGAGTGAAGCTGATCCTAACCTTTACTTTAAAGTTGAAGATGACAAGCCTCTCACACTAGTGTTGTATGTGGATGACCTTTTTCTAACAAGTGCAAAACCTCTCATTCACAAATGTAAGAGGGATTTGGCTTCTGAATTTGAAATGAAGGACCAAGGACTTGAAGTATGGCAAAAGCCAAGGGAAATTTTCCTATCTCAAGGAAAATATGTGGTAAAGATATTGGAAAGATTCGGTATGATGGACTGCAAGCATGTGACTACCTCGAGGATCTTAACTTTTAGAAGTTATATGGTAGTGATGTCAAACCAGATTTGGGAAATGCCTTTGAGTTTCATAAACTCATTCGCATTGATGTTCTTATTGAACCTTCGTCCGAACATATGTTTTGCAGTTAGCATTGTGAGCTCATATTTGGTTGAGCCTCACTGGATTGATGCCAAGAATCTTCTAAGATATCTTCGTGGCACAATTACTAATGGATTGAGATACACTGCCAAAAATATGAAACTGCATGATTATTCGAATGCTGATTAGGCAGGTAGTGTGGAGGATCATTGGAACACTTTTTAGTGTTGTTTCTCTTTGGATTTTTCTTCGATATAATGGATGAGAAGGAAGCAAAATTCGGTTGCCATAAGCACCACTGAGATCAGATACATATCTACGAGTATGATCTCATATGAAGTTGCCTGGTTGGGGAAGCTCTTTAGTGAGCTGTTTGAACACATACCACTGTGATTCTCTATAACAATCAGAGGTGGGATTTGATTATTGAGGAATCCTGTATTCATCGATTGCTCCAGTAGATAAACATCATCCGGGCTATGGTAAGTCAATGAGCAAGGAGGCTCCATCGCATTAAGATGATGTACAGGTCGATACACCTTGTCAAAGCCCTGAGGAAAGATCTAATCTATGATTTTCCCAAACGACTTTGAGTCATTAAGAAACCCTTATACAAGGGTCCTGCATGTTGCATACATTGAGCTCTAGGAGCTCTGAGGGCTTGCGGTTCTTACTGGAGCAACATACGACCACAGGGTGACTCACCCTCCCCTCATGGTGCGCACTAGAACAAGATGATTCACTCTCTTGTGGGACAAGATGACTCGCTCTCTTGTGGAATAGGATGATTCGCTCTCCTGTGTAGCAGGATGATTAGTTCTCCTATGAGGCCTGGATTGATGTGTTCTCCATGGCGATTGTAGAAGGATTGATGTGTTCTCATGTGAGGCCTGGACTGATGTGTTCTCCATGGCGATTGTAGCAAGATTGATGTGTTCTCCTGTGAGGCCTGGATTGATGTGTTCTCCATGGTAGCCTGGATTGATGTGTTCTCCATGGAAATTGTAGCAAGATTGATGTGTTCTCCTGTGAGGATAGGATTGGTTAGTTCTCCAGTCAAGGCATCCTACCCATGCAGTCTGGGACTCATGGGAAGTACCTCTCATCCGATCAATGAGCAAAGAAATGAAGTTAGGGACCATAGTAGTACCAAAGGACGCATCGTTGTATCTACCATACTCCCTATGCTAGGATGACCTCCATTGATCTAGGATCAATGATACTAGTCTGGGACCAGTGGTAGGAGTTGTACCATACTATGACGCTGACTTCAGGTCGGTTGAGACTGGTCTAGGACCAGTGGTACATACTCTGAGACTGACTTCGTGTCAGTGCAGTACTGGTCTAGGACCAGTGAGAGTGGTACATACTATAACGCTGACTTCGGGTCGGTTGAGACTGGTCTGGGACCAGTGGTACACTCTCTGAGACTGCGATACTAGTCTAGGACCAGTGGTAGGAGTAGTACCTACTATGAAGCTGACTTCGGGTTGGTTGAGACTGGTTTGGGACCAGTGATACGCACTCTGAGACTGACCTTGAGTCAGTGGAGGATGATATTGGTCTGAGACCAGTGGAGTTGTACTCACTATGAAGCTGACTTCGAGTTGGTTGAGATTGGTCTGGGATCAGTGGTACATACTCTGAGACTGACTTTGAGTTAGTATGCTACATCCTGGATCATTTCTTCTTCTTCATAATTCAGACAAAATCAGAGCAGAACAAAACAATGCAAGAGCAGAGCAGAACAGAGCAAAACGGTACAAATCAGTACAGGGTAGAAGAAGACAAAGCAAATTAGGAAGAATAGAGCAGATTAGGGCAAGGTTCAGGTTGTACAGGGCAGTGGATTTCATGGATGAATAGTAACAACCGATAGATAGATTGCAGATGAATTTCTCCCTAGTTGAGAGGGAGTGTTAAAATTGGCAACCAGGGAAAAACTTCATGTGGGTCATCTTATTCATGGCTAATAATATTTTTATTATATTCCTCTTGTCGAGAGGTTTAGGATTGATATAAAGATCATCCGATTCCGATAAGTATTCATAGAGATATGAATTTATTTTGATTATGGAGTTATTATCAAGCCGACCTACAACTCATGTAGGCTCAGAAGCCCAACAGTCACATCTATTCAAACACCAACGTTGTGTATAAATATAGGAGGAATTTTCCTCATTTGGGCTCACTCATATCATCACATCTCTCTCTCTCTACTGCATAGAAAAGAGTCTCTTCTCTACTGCGCAGAAAAGGGTCTCTCTCTCACACATGTGAAGCCAGAAGTTGCCGAAACTAAAGCTGCAACTGCAGAAGTAAAGATTGAACTATGTGTTGGAATTATGATACATATATTGTACTTAATGGCAACCCACTTATCTCAGATGATAAATTATAGTGCAGAAAAGTTCACGCACTTTCATGCAGAGAAAAGTTCACGCAAAGAAAAGTTCACGCAGAGAAAAGTTCCTTTCATGTAGAGAAAAGTTCATGCACTTTCATGCAGAGAAAAGTTTCTTTCATGTAGAGAAAAGTCACGCACTTTCATGCAAAGAAAAGTTCCTTTCATGTAGAGAAAAGTTCACTCACTTTCATGTAGAGAAAAGTTTCTTTCATATAGAGAAAAGTTCGCGCACTTTCATGCAGAGAAAAGTTTCTTTCATGTAGAGAAAAGTTCACGCACTTTCATGCAGAGAAAATTTCATGCACTTTCATGTAGAGAAAAGCGCACGCTCATGGGAAATCTTATGGTTGGTTCATGGTATTAGTCCGACAATTTTTGATCCTATGGTTTTCGTCCGTGGTATTTAGTCCTTGGTATTTGAACCTATGGTTTTGGGCCATGGTATCTCATCATAAGTGATGATCCCAAGTATTGGGTCCATGGTATTGAATTGTTATGGTTTTTGGTCCATGGTATTGTGAAAGGCATAAGGCTATAAACGAGTAAGGAGATCATTTGGCAAGGCATCTTCTGAATCATTGAATATCTGATAAAGTGCTAGATCTGGAATACTGTGATTGGGTTATGGTGCAGATCTGGATCTGAATGAAGAAGGAACCTGAGCACAAGGAGAAGGATAAGTTCTATTGATGGGTCAAAATCTTAAGGATGGAATAGTGGTATCTCTATATGATTTTGATCTGTGATATGTGGCGCACGCTTGATCTATAAATTTGATAATCAGGGTTAACTAATATCTGAATGTTTGAAAGAATGAATTTATAGATCTGCATGCAGGTTTCTGAATAGTGAAGTAGCGTACATCTCTTGATTTATGTTCTAGCTGCTTTTGTTTATTGCTACAGTGTTCTGGGTTCAGAAGTGGGGTGTGATTACTGTTATTATGATCTGGGTACAATCGTCAAAGAATTTTTTATTTTGATTCAGTTTTGATTGGTGAAAAGGTGATTGGTTGATGCAAAAATTCTTGATGTTATTTGTGGATCTAGTTTGAAAATTTATGAAACGTGGTCCCTGGAAGGAAGAGAAGGTTGCAGTCTTCTGCAGGTAGCAGCCTGCGTACTAGTATCTCAACTAGTACAAGAACTAAGGGGGTTGTAGATCCCTTCCAAGAGAAGCTAGAAAACGAGAGAGGGTTGTAGCTCTCTGGAGGTAGCAGCCTGCGTACTGGTGAAGGACTGCATCAGTACAAGATCATTGTAAAAAGAAGTTTCTAATTGAAAAGATAGAGACATATTGCAGCAGGTGGTTTTCACCCACATTGGGTTTCCACCTTATATCTTGTGTTCTTGTGTGTGATTGTCTTCTGCTCTATTTTTCTGTTCCTTGTCCTGATGCACAGATTAATCTTCAACATCTGTAGAATATTTTAAATTATAAGTCTGTATTGTATACATGGGTTTCCTTATATGTAGTTGCATATATACGCGTTTTCTCTAACTGAAGTAGCTTATATGTTCTGGGTTTGAAAAAGAAAAGAATTGACCAGATAATACTGATTCACCCCCCCTCTCAGTATTATTTCCAACAATTATTTGATTCATCAATGCTTTTATCTATGATCACTGTAAATGATAAAATCAACGTATTCAGTTCTATGAACAAATGATTTATATTTTGAAATCATGGATTGATCATGCTAATATGCATTGAGTTTAGGAATCGCATTGAGTGTAGGCAACCTATTGAGTGCAGGAAGACTGTGTTAAAACAAAGTATAAATATCTAAGTTTGAATTTAGTTTAGTCCTTTATTTTTCACTTTTAAAGCCTGTCATGATTCTAGACTTAGAATAATACTGGGATAATGGATTTTAGTTATTTATGAGAGGTGAAATCATTTTACAACCATGTGTTTATTTGGTTTATTGCTTGCACACAATAATGTACTTTTCATTAATGGGCTTATGCATATCAACACTCTATTATATAACTTTCTTTGATATGGAGGAGTTTGTTTCATTTTTCTTTTAGAACTTTGATTGATTTGTATGACATAGTAGAAAATAGAGCATAGTGGAGGAATGGAATTTGGAGTTTATGCATTGGTTTTCAGATTGATTTAATAGAAGGGTTTTCTTTTTAAATTGTCAAAAGGATGGCTTTGCTTTCAGTTAATCAATAATTAGGGTTGCTTTAAAGAATTGTAGGATTAATGATTATGTTTTCTAAATTTTCCCTTGAGTGAAAGATTCAAATTAATTGTTGCTTGCGGGATGTTATAAAGAGATTTGATGCACAAGTTAGACTATAATTTTATTTGCAGGTTTCTAGGGGCTCTCTATAGCATTTATAGTGTTGCGCCTCAAAGTCCAGGTACCCTGGATTGATATTAAATGTTAGTTCATTAATCCCCCATATACTACACCAAACAACCATCAAAACGTAACTCAAACCATAGTGATGGAAAGAGGCATTCTAAGAAGTTGTTGATCTCTTCTAGCTTGTTTCCAAGGCCTAGAAGATGTTATGGAATTGTAAGAGGCAAAAAATAGTCATGAGGTGCAATTCTAGTCAAGATTTGATAGATTCTGTGATGTGATATAGGATGTTATAGGTCTTCTACATGATGCTCTGTATTCCTATAGGATTGCATCCAAGGGTGTTTTGAGGGTTCAAGAGGTGTCCAAATGGTGGAAAATTGTAGTAGGAGGTTGGAAAAGGATTTGGAAGATCTTTCCAAACCTATAAATCTTCAAGAACCCATATTGCACAAGGGGAAAAAGGTAGACTAATGGTCTCTAGAATGAAGGTGTCAAGGGAGATGCTGTGAATGAAATGGAGAACCTACAACCAAGCTTCTTAAGAAAAATAACTAAGAAATGTACAAGATATAGGTTAACAAGGCCAATAATGAGGTACAATTAGGTGACTAAGTTTCTTAGAGGATGAGCAACATTTTCAATAGGGGGGTATGATAAGCCTCCAAATTAGATACAAATTAAGGCCCATCTAACCATACGATAAACACATTAAACCTCTCTTTTTGCATTGGATGACATATTTTTAGCTTCAATATGTTCATTACGAAGGTTTTGAGATAATTGCATATTATGTGCCTAATCTTATTTATTTTTGTAAAATATTGTGATAATATTGGGAAGATTATTAAGATTTGGAGGCTAAGATAATATAGAGACTTTATACTTACTACATTATGGACCAAGATTGGATAATAAATGAACATGATATTATGAAATTATTGAACATATTCTGGAGCTCCAATGATTGAGAAAATATAGGAATGTGCTCTCTGTTATTTAATGAAGATTCCTAGTGTTGGGAACCAAATCCACTTTTTGGGGTATTTTTGAGGGGAAAGCTACCTCCTTTCAAGGAGGATGCTTCCCCATATAGTTTTATAATTACCAATTCGAATTTTCCTCTAGGGGCATGTATTTCTTAGTCTTTTTGTTGAGAAAATTGTTATATAGGATCTCTACTTTCATTTCTAGTAGGGATGGACTTAGATTGATTCAAATAATGAAGTTTGGTTCCATTTTTAGGTTCTAAAGCTTGGTTTCATTCATAGGACTCTGGGTATCATTGGGTTTAGAAATCCAAGGATCCTTAGATCCTTATTGTACAATTTATTTGTCTTCTTTGAATGTTTTTACTTGCATATTCTATTATTGTTTTTCCTATTTCTACATTTAGTATTAATGTTTCATTTGTTGTAGAAAATCCTGTAGATTCACAAGCTCATGCAATGTACTCAAGAAAAATACAAGAATATACTTCTACTTTCAACCTCTACTTCTACTTTCAACCAGTGGAAGCCAATAGATCGGTGAAGACAATATGAATAAGAAATAGATAAATTAATGGCACATAACACAAGATGTATATGGGGAAAGCCACTACTCAAAACCTCACTCTTTGTATTGCATATATCATAAATAGGAGTGGATATACAAATATTTTTCTCACTATAACAATTCCCCACAAGTATGCTCAACTCTCTGAGCTCACAAGCTAGCTCTTGGCCAACACTTAGCCAATTCTACAACTCTCCAAGCCCATAATCTCTTCCATAATTCCTAGGATGAGTAACCCATATTTAAAGGGAATTCATTCTTCCAAAAATTTGTAATCCAAACATAGGATCAATCTCTCATTCATGCACGATATTTACACTCCAGTAAATAATACCACTGATAGTACACTATCCCTGCACTCTAGTCTCAACTGGGTCTTTCTCTAAACTGACATGCATGAGTTTCTCATGATGAATTTTCAATTAACTGGTGTAGCACTAGTGGATGAATTAGTGCACCAACTGAGTATTAGTCCTCTATTAGTTCCCAAAAAAAATAGAACTAATTTATCTCAACTTAACTTAGTAAATTGAGTGATCAAATTTCCAACTCAATTTAAACTCATACTGGACCCCTAAAATTTAGGGAGAACATATACATGACTATAGAGACTTCCAACCCAAAATTAATAAGCTAATTAAGTTAATTAAACTTAATCAACTATTTACAAGTTGCTATGAGAATAGAATTTGATTTTTAATTCTCAATTTAATTCAAAGACAAATTAAACTGGAATTTCTTGTTGCCATTTCTCAACATTTGTTGTAGGTTATATTGGTTAAATGATTGATGTGAGTTGTTTTGCATGTTATTTATGAATTCAAAATCATGATTCATCTTTAAAACAACCTTGAAAATTTATCTCCATGATTGATCAACTTGGATTAGTTTAGTAGTTCACAATTTTGAAATTTCTGGAAGTATCCTGTAGCAAAATAGTAGTAATTTTCTATTAATTTTTATCAAATGTTAATAAGATTATTCCACTTGTATTAGAGCTTAAATAAATCCAAATTAATAAAAAAAAAATCTTCCCCACAACATTTTTACTTGATTAACCTAGACATTTGGGCACTTAGCTAATCTTACTAGTTTATTGCTTTGAAATTTCTCGTTTCTAGTAGTAATTTTCTGTTATTTTTTAACTCGTGTTAATGAGGCTCCTTTGAGTTGATTACACTTGTATTGAGTCAAAAAAGTATTATACTTAATAAAAAAAAATGCCCATATAATTTTCACTTGATCAGGTTAGGAATTTGATAGGATAACTAGCTCACTAATTCTTGAATTACCAATTTTTAGAGTAGTATTTTTCTGCTAATTTTCAGCACATTTTTACAAGGGTATTTTTGAGTTATTCCACCTCGATTGATTCATAATAACATTATACTTAATAAAAAAAATTCCCATCTTATTTTCATTTTATTTCTTGCGCATTCGACTAGTTAACTTGAGAAATAACAATCCTGTATCAATTTTTTTTTGAGATCTTCCTTGCCCAGATTCACTCCAAATTCACAACAGAAGTAGATTTGTAGCCTATGGATGCTCAAAGACTACTTTGGTTTTGATGAGCCTTGGTTAGGTTTCCATATAGCTCTTACATTGATTGCTTCTTGAATGTTTATTTCAACAATTAGCCTAGATTTACTTTTCAACAAAAGTATAATAGATTTGCTTATCGTTATTTACCTTTTTGCAACTTAGAATTGGAGGCTTACCTAGATCTTTTCTCATTTGAAGTTGTTTCATTTACTTCTTTCACTTGCATCAAAGGGAGTCAAAAGAGGAAGAGGAAGGTGTTTGATTTACTTATAGTTCTGACTCCTCTTAAGTTTGTACGAACCTCAGGTTGACAATTTAAGTTCGTGTCCTTGGGAGTTGCAACATTCTTGTTGCAATACTAGGGCTCATCATGCACTATGCAATCTATGGCCTCAACTATGCACTACACACTTCCATCTAGTTTTAGGTCACAACGGATTCACTCAATGAACATCTAACATAACACGTGCATATGTGACATACTAAACAATACCCTTAATTTGACTACATTTTGGAAAATACCTCTAAAAATCACTTTATTTAACTCCCTACCAATACGAGCCCAATACACCTTACCAATTTAAAAATCCCATACTTTCACTAGATATTGTAGGTATCCTTTTTTTTTAACATCTTTTTATACCCCTTTATTTTCATTAATAATGGTAAGTAGATTCGACACCTGGAAAGAATAACCTAAATAATAGGTAGCTGAAAACTTGAAAGTTTCAATAAAAAAGAGGCAGATATAAGTTGGCTAATTTACAAATACATATTGTGGAAAATTTGAATGGAAAATATATATATTTCAAATCTCAACTCCATCTATATTCTATTGAATACTAAAAAATATGCACTACAATGGTTCAAAACAAAACGTCAATAACAAACACAATTGGCCCACCTTTCATCTCTCTTATAGAATAGGAAGAGGACAGAATGTACAATGAATATGGACACATGGAAAGTCCTATCTGGTTGGTCTTTTTCAAATAATATCCCTAATATGATCACCTAATGCGCCATAGTTTCATGGTAAGAGAGCCAAGTAAGTGTGTCTCCATGTAAAGATGAATTGAAGCATGCAAGCATGCATCCCTTCTTTGACATCTGTGTCCTCTACCTAAGATGGGAATCACTCATGCATAAGTATTGTAATTGATTAAGGATCTACACCCTCTTATTAAGAATATATCATACATTCTAAATATAACAAAATAAAATCTTTAATAATATAAAAACTCTATCCAAAACTTAAATTGCTAAATTTGAAACAACATCTAAACTGGAATTAACTAATGGTGTAACATGTGTGCCCATAACATTGGTGCACCCTCTTCCAAACAATAGTATATTTAACTATTTCATGTGGCATGCATGTGCCCTCTACCAAGCAATAATCAGTATCACAGTCTCCTTCATTTTCATCCAACTTGTTCATCAATAATGTAAGGAAAGGGTGAAAGTGCCAAATCTGTTGTCTTCTTTACTGCCCCATCATTGGGAGGATCACTAGCTAAGCAACAGGTACAAAAACCTAACACACACATTAGACATAGATAATAGAGGTATTAGTAATGTCATGCATGTATGTTTTGGATCAAGGCTGCTTGGGAGCGGGAGAAAAGTGGGAAGCGGGAAGTTGGAGTCGAAGCAGGAGTGAGGAGTGACATTTTAAAAAACTCTCAAGTTGGGAGCAATTTTGCGAGTGAATTTTATATATATATTGATGCATATATGTTAAGAAAAGCATGTATAATGATGTATTTTCGATAAACAACATAAAAAAATGGATTAAACTGTTGGAATTAAGGAATTGCTGAGAGGGGGATGGTTGAATCAATAATTTAAGAAACTCTTTATTTTCTTTTCTTACTGTGCTTATAGTTCCTTCTTATGTTCTTTCATAAGTGAAAGCATTCATTCATAAAGCAATAAATCTTATAAACTTTCAGAACACATACTCAAACAATAATCTCATAATCAACATATGTTTGACCCAATGTTTTCACATGGAAACCTAGAGGGAAAAAACCACCAATTTGTTGTTTGTTTTATGATGTAATTTAAGCACCAACGTAATTTCATATGTTTGTTTGTGAGCACCCACTCACTAGAGGCACCAAAACCCCTCTTGTTTAGAAAGCACCAACTTGCCACTCCAACTGTTGTACTATTTCATACAATTTTCATATTGAAAACAGAGGCATGCAAATTATAAGTAAAATACCAACTTAATGGTTGTCTGCAGATTCAACTTCTGCACTCTACTTTCTGAACACTTGTGGAAGTCTTCCTCTTTCTTCCCATGGTAACACTTGCTCTCTACTCTGTTGTCTCTACTCAAGGCACTCCACTGTTTCACCACATCACTACCCTTGCAACGCTCTACTCTATAATCTGCTTTCTCTAATTAGGGCTCTACATTGTTTAACCAAAACACTACCCTTGGAACACTCTTCGCCAATACACAACTCACTACTCTACACTCTCGCAAGTATGCTCACTCAACCCATTAGGTCAATGGAGGTTCACAATTTTGTTCCTATGCTACTCTTGGCTCGATGTATTCACTGTCATCATCAATTCTACCCACACATGTACCCCTGACATGGCACCCCATTCTTTTGCTGATTTATGAAAACTCCAATTCAGTGGTTGCATTAAACTCATAAGGATGGGCGATGATCACTTATCTATTATACAATTGATTCTCCTTGTTGTGTATTAACTCTCAATCCTACTTACATTTTTCATAGAGACTCCCCATGCATATTTATGGCTTGCAGAGATTTGGATGTACATCCTCATGGAGTCCCTGTTCTTCATTTATATTTATAATGCATGCATGGGAAGTCTTCGACCATCAACCTTATTGTTTTGCATTCAAGACCACAACTGTCGATTCATACATATTTAATGGATCACTGTACCATCATATAAGAGATTTTCGTCCCGATGCTGTGTAGTGGTGTAACAATACAAAATAGCTGATTTCTGACCTTTGATTATGTCTAGCCCCTTTTGATTTGACCCTTATCAAAATTCCATCATAGGACCAAGGGCAGTGACCGAGGGCTCAACCTTAAGGCACTAAGACCTCCAGACCCTTGATGGGGACCATGTTTGTTTCAAACACAGGCGCTTAATACCAATGAATCCCTTTTATTGGGGATTCTACCTGTTGCTCCTTATGCCAACAACCATAAAGCATTGATTGTCAATTTCCTATAGGCTCCTCTACTAAACCCTAGCCTTCGGTTCCTTAAGACTTCACGACCACCTACTAGCACTCAAATAAGTGATTCCCCATTGTAGAAAATGTGCCAACCATTGTAAACTTCTGATCGCTGATTGTTGATGTGATGTCATCCCCACCTCATGGCATATTCTGAGTGGTGACACGTGTCATATGAATATGGCCCATTAGGGCACCTCAAAACACCAAAACTACCTGCCACGTGTCCCTCCATATTGCCGCATCACACTGACATCAACAACCACTTGGCATTATCGGAACCAATCAGATCCTGCAATGTGTCCACATCGGAACCAACCGGATGTCTCCATGTGTCCTACCTAGAGGAGAGAGAAAGGGGCCTTGCCTACCCTTGTTTTACATCAAATTCATTTGTAAATTTCCCTTTTTCTCTCCTAACGATTTAACAAAGGATGCATAATCTCGACTTATTTAACTCAATTGGCGTTCGCTGATCGACAGATTGCCTTAGTTGTTGCGTTACACCCTAGAGTCCTCTGATTGCTGATATGCCGGGACCTCCGACATGCGATATCACTAATCGCTGATTAGAAATTCACAATCATTGTGTACTTCTCCTTTGAACCTCTAAATGTCGATGTCTGATATGTCGGGGCCTCCGATTGGACACATGTCAGTAGGACACCAAACCATTTTCCTTTGTTTTCTCATTTAGAGAGACAAAACTTCAACTAGCTTTAACATTTCGTCCAGAAGTCCATTCTTGGACTTCCTCGAACCAATGGAAAGATTATTCTGAGCACTATCTAATGGATGGGGTCTTATTTATCTTTTATCCCATTTGCTACTTTGATCCCATTTTCTACCTCAAGGAGGGCTCCAAAGTCTCTGCACAACTAGAATCACAACCACCAAGGCATGAAGACCAATCATCAGGCCGAGCCTTGTTTGACATCAACGGAAATACTTACACAACCATCCACCTACATAACATCAAATGTACAATAATCTACCCCTTTGGCATTGATGGAAACACTATAGGCTCCCCCTCAGGCTTCACATGGTCTTCTCTGATGCAAATTTCTCCCCCTTTGACATCAGTGGCAAAGAAAAATTCACTTGAACTACCCTTGAACCAATGAAACCTACTTTTCCATGAGTTCCTCCTATTGAGTAGCTTCCACCTCCTACCAAAATGAAGTCATTTGGAGGGAGGAGTCACAACTCCTATCTGCTGCTTGAGATACTCAAATGGTTCTCTTGCAAGTAGCTTGGCAAAGATATATTCCAGTTTCTCTTTAGTGGGAACATATACAAGTTTAACAATATTGGATACAACTTGTTCCCTCAATAAATGATACTTGATAGGAATGTGTTTGTTTTTTGAATGCATGAATGGATTTTTTGAGATGTTGATTGCACTAGTGTTGTCACACATGATTGGAATGGGATTAGGTAACTCTACCTGTATATCCTTTAAGGGTTTCTTCATCCATAGAATCTATGTACAACAAGTCACAACAGTAATATATTAAGCTTCAGTAATTGATAGAGATATGGAGGCTTGCTTCTTACTAACCCATGATACCAATCAGTCACCCAAAAAGAAAGCTGCACCAGAAGTACTCTTCTTGTCATCTAGACTTGCAACCCAATATGCATTTGTGTAGGCCTTCATATTGAAGTCTTTACTCCTGGGATACCACAACCCATACTCTATTGTACCTTGAAGATATTTGAAAATCCTCTTAACAACAACCACGTGACATTCTCGTGGACAAGTCTGAAATATTGCCACAATTCCCACTGCTTGCATGATATCTGGCCTTGAATCTGTTAGATACAGTAAGCTTCCTATCATCGATCTGTATTCAATCTGATTTACCTGTGGCGTTGTATCTTTCTTACACACTTTATAACCTATATTCATGGGTGTACTGACAGGTTTACATTCCTCCATCCTAAATTTCTTCAAAGTTTCCTTGAGGTATTTGGATTGAGATATAAAAAGTCCTCATGGGGACTGAGTAGTTTGCAGACCCAAGAAGAAGGACAACTCACCAATCATGGATATTTCAAACTCTGTTTACATACAGTTTGCAAATTGATGCCCCGACTACTCCATGTTGCTGCCAAATATGATGTCATCCACATACAAAACCACTATCAGTAGATGATCATCTTCCGATTTTACATAGAGATTGCTTTCAACTGAGTCTTTCTTAAAAATGTGTTGATGGAGATACTTATACAACCTTTCATACTAGGATCTAGGGGCCTATTTAAAACCATATAAATCCTTATTTAATTTCATTACAAGCACTTCATCAAAGGAGAGAAAAAAAACCTCCAAGCTACTCAATGTAATCCTCCTCTGATAAGTCTCCATTGAGAAAGGCAGACTTTACATCCATCTGAAAAAATTTGATGTTCTTGTGAATAACAAGAGCAAGGAAGATTCTTATGGCTTCTAGTTGGGCTACTGGTGCAAAGGTTTCTTCAAAGCCTACCCCTTCTATCTGGGCATACCCTTTGCATACCAACTGAGCTTTGTTCTTGATTACCTGGCCTTTCTCATTCAGCTTATTCTTGAAAACCCATTTGGTTCCAATAAAATTTTTCTCTTTTGGTCTTGGGACAGGCTCCCATGTGTCATTATTTTCAATTTGGTCTAACTCTTCATTCATGGCTTGTAGAAAATCTTATATATTCGCAAGTTCATGAAATGTACTAAAGCACATGACAAGAATCTACTTCTATTTCAACCAGTGGAAGCCAATAGATTGATGAAAAAAATATGAACAAGAAGAAGATAAATCAATGGCACGTAACATAAGATGTATATGGGGAAAGCCACTGCTCAAAACCCCACTATCTGTATTGCATATATCAGAAATATGAGGGAACATACAAAGTTTTTTCTCACTAGAACAATTCCGCACAAGTATGCTCAATTCTCTTAGCTCACAAGCTAACTCTTGGCCAATACTTAGCCAATTCTGCATCTCTCCAAGCCCCTAATCTCTTTCATAATTCCTAGGATGAATAGCCTGTATTTAAAGGGAATTCATGCTTCCAAAAATGCACAATCAAAACTTATATCCTTCTCTTATTTCATGCATGATCTATACAACTCAGTAAATCATACAACTGATATTACATTGTCCCTACACTCTTGTCTCAACCGGGTCTTTCTCAGAATTGACATGCATGAGTTTTGATGAGGGAATCTTCAGTTAACTAGAGTGACATGTGTGGCTGCACTAGAGCACCAACTGAGTGTTAACTCTCTATTAGTTCCCCAAACAATTTGAAACTAATTTAACTGAACATAACTTAGTAAACTGAGTTATCCAATTTACAACTCAATTTAAACTCATATTGGACCCCTAAAACTTAGGGAGAACATATACATGACTTCAGAAAGACATCAAAATTAAAGTTCATACGCTAATTAAGTTAATTAAGCTTAATTAACTATTTAAAAGTATCTATGAGAATAGAATTCGATTTTAATTCACAGTTTAAATTCAAGGAAAAATTTAAATTGGAATTTCTTGTTTCCATTTCTCAACACTCCCTCTCAACAAGAAAGGGATTATCAACTACCCCGATTCTGTCTTTGTGAAACGCGAATTTACATCTTGAAAATTCCTTTATCAAAATGTCAACATCTTTCTCCTCCATGGGAATGTACTCTAACAACATAATCCACCTCAATACACAACCTCTAAGATGATGATATCAGATATCAATATGCTTGGACCAATCATGAAAAACTAGTTTTTCAGAGAGTTCGATAAAACTCTAATTATCGCAGTAAATCATAGTTGGATCCATATGCTGAAAAAACAAACCAACCAGGATCTTCCTCATCCAGATGGCCTCATATGTTGCCTGACTTGCAGAGATGTACTCTGCCTCTGCCAAACTGAGTGAAACGATCTATGTTTCCTACTATACCAAGAAACTGTCACTCGCCCAATACTGAAGATCCCTCTTGATGTGCACTTCCGGTTGGATGGAATCCCTACCTAATATGCATTGATGAAGCCTTGAAGCTTCACTACCTCTATCCATTTGTACCATAATCCATACTGAAAAGTTCCCTTGAGGTATCTCAACGCATTATCCGTTGCCTTCCAATACATCTTGGTAGGTGTAACCATTGCTTGACTAAGATGGTTAACTTCATAGCACATATTTTGTCGTGTGTTCACCAATTACATGAGTGAACCCACAAGCCTCCTGTAAATAGTAGCTTCCACTAATTCCCCTGAAGTAGCATCCTCCTTCCTCCAGTTAATTGCTAGAGGAGTCTCCATGGTTTTGCTGCTCTCCATGAGGAATATCTTGAGTATATCATTGGCATACTTCCTCGAGACACAAACAACTCCCCATCTCCCTACGATACTTCCATGCCAAGAAATTAATGCATGAGCCCCATGTCCTTCATCTCAAACTCTCTTGCAAGGTCCTTCTTGTAGGATTTGATCAGATGATCATCACTTGTCAGTATGAGATCATCAAAATAAAGTACAATGATTAACAATTTACCTTCCACCACTATGTGGTATAGGTTCCCATCCACTTCACTCTTCGTGAAGCCAACCCAGTGAAGTAGCTATCTATCCTGGTGTACCAAGCATGGGGTGCTTGCTTCAGCCGATACAATGCTCTCTCGAGTCGATAGACATGTGACTCACGGTCAAAGGTATCAAAACCTTTAGGCTTCTCTATGTATACCTCTTCCTCAATCATGCCATTAAGGAAGGTTGTCTTCACATCCATCTGATGTATCTTCCAATCCATCTGTGATGATAGTGCCAATATAGATCTGATCGATGAGTACCTTGCAACATGAGCAAAGGTCTCATCATAGTCAATCCCCTCTACTTGTGAAAAGCCATGAGTCATAGATCTAGCCATATGCTTCTCCACACTACCATCTGCAGCTTTCTTTACCTTGTAAAGCCAACGAGAGCTCACCATTGACTTGTCCTCCGGTCTTGGGAGCACATCCCAAACATTGTTACAAACTATGGAGTCATACTCCTCCACCATGGCATCAACCCAAACTAGCTGTTGCACTACTTCCTTAAAGGAAGATGGATTTGCCACAACACATTCACCCATAAGAGCCATGTATTTGGTTTACCTCTTAGGAGACCTCCTCTTCCCACATTAAGAAGTCAGTGCTCCCACATTCTCCCATGCATCCCTAAACAATCTGTTAGCCTCTCTGGTGCATTTTTTTCCCTCTCCAGAAAGACTTTTCTTGAGTGGATGTTTCCACTCTGGATCTTCTGCATGTGGCTACTACACATCAATCTAAGGGTCCTCAACCTTAGTATCTAAAAGCTCCTCATTTGCATGTATCTCAAGCTCCCTCTAAAGGGAAACTTGCATGGCCTTCTCCTCATCAAGTTTGACATCCTTGTGAACCACTGTCATCTTGCTGGTCGGCAAGTACACTCAATAGTTGTGAGGTGTATCATTGTACCCCACAAATATTCGTAACTCTGCTATTGGATCAAGCTTTTTCCGTGCATCTTTTGTCACATGGAAATATACCAATGACCCAAAAATCATGAAGTGACCAACATTTGACCTCTTACTGGAATAAGCCTCCTCTAGTGTCTTCATCTCAAGTATCCGATGTGGGATACTGTTTTGAACATAAATAGTTTTGTTTCATGCCTCAACCAACAAGTGTAGTGGTAGGCCCTGATATTGCAACGTCACCCTCGCTTCCCCTATTATGCTTCTGTTATTCCTCTTAGCCACCCCATTCTGCTGAGGATTATGGGCTACCATCAACTCCTGTTTAATCCCTTCCACTACATAGAAGTTCTTAGAATCATTTGAGACATACTCACCATATTATCACTCCATAGAGATTTAACCTTCTTGCTCGACTCTTTCTCCACCAATGTTTTAAAATCATAAAACTTTGTCAATATTTGATCCTTTTTCTGCATAAAAAACACGAGAAACGTCATCAACAAATATATCATAATACTTGTGTTTGGTTGTGGATGCTATCGAGAATGGTCCATAGACATCTGAATGGACTCGCTCTAGAATAGCCTCTGCTCTAATGTCTCTATCGTGAAAGGAATACTTGGTGTATTTTCCCAAAGTACACCCCTTGCATGTATCAACTTGCTCAACCGTACCTTTGGAAAGACCGGTAGAGATCTGCTGAAATATCTTCAAATTTGTTGGCACAAAAATGTCATCAAGGAAAATACCTTGGGTTTAGGCATAAGGGGTCAACAAGGATTTGATGTAGTCTAGGACAACGCCGACATTTTCACCTTATCTGAGGGGCAAGGAGTCTCACCCGAGGCATGCTGCAACCATAACTAGGAAGGGTTAAAGGAATATGGGTTATCCAGACATTAGCTTATTAGTATCCTAAAGAGATCATTCATCAAAACATCATGTTATTACAGTTACCATATTCATCCAGTAAAAGTCTAGTCATTAAAATTTTGAGTAGGTCAATAAACTAGAACAATACACTTGATCATAATGCCATGCAAACTGTTTCATTCATTCATTCATATTAACTTAAAGGAATATTAATTACAATATACATCAAGCATAAAACCTTTAATAGAAACATAAAATACCATAGCCACATGATGCCTTAGACCTCTCAACGGGTCCATCTCTAGCCATTCCACAATTTCTCAGGTCCTCAGGACCCTGTTTATCTACACTTCTGACCCCTGCCAGATACCAACTCCTTCTCCGTGTTGTTTCCTGTTTTTATATTCTCTTCCGCTATTCCCACTGCTAGTTCTATTCGACTTTCTTTGCCCTCAGATGCTTTCTGCTCTCCTCCTTGTCCACTCGATTCTTCCTTCTTGCTCTTGACACCTTTTCGCAGCTTCCCATCTATTGTATGTTCTTTCTTCCCTCCCCGGCTCTCATCTCTGCAACTCGACCGTTTCTCCTGCCACCTGTTCTCTGTGTTAATTCTCTCAAAAATTCAAAATTCAAAATGAAGGCCCCAATAGGTTTTGACCATAGTTATTTGACTCGTCCTCGAGTCAATCTATCTCAAGCATCGTGGGTTATGTTTTTGGTCCTACGGATGTTTCTTCCTGTTGCTGCACTGGTCCTTACTTCTGTAGGGCTACTACTTCAACTGCTTCTGCCACATGTTGGCCTTATTTTCCAAACAAAGGCACCAATTCAGGGACAACCGCAGTTGTTTCTTATATGAAGTTGTTGTAATCATTGATCACTGCTTGCCAAGAATTCGTTATTGAGTCAACTTGCTGGATGAAGTCGTCCGCCGTGCTAGAGGTTGGCTGACTCAACCTGCTACTTTGTAACATGTTCCAGTGTGCTTCATTGTTGTTAGAGACCTCTCACAGAGCAAGAAGATGTAGGTAGATTGGTGGTCGGAGGTCATGGATTTTCTTTTTGGTCTTTACAGAATCCTCCTATATTTTATGGACTCGTGCCTCAATGTAGGCGATTTATTCATCAATATTCTGCAACTGAACTGAGTCTGTGCATGTTTTTCTATCTACGATGTATTTTTGTAGCTTCTCGCAAAGGGTATAGACATGTTGATTCTTTTGAGCTAGGTTGCCCAACTAGTCATGCACTTTTTCCATTAGGGCATAACCATCTAGAAGTGCTTCATCAAGGGATTATTTTGTAGTGGAAACGGTGCTGATATTTTCATGAATTGACTTGGCGTAACTCTCAATCGGATCAGCTAGTGATGATCTGACTGTTTTCAACTTCTTTTTTAGCTCTATGTTTGTGGTTAGAAAGCCCAAACATGCTACCTGAATGTGTTCACAATAGGTGACTAATGTGCAGGATGTAAAGTCTTCGGTAGATTCGATGACAAGGTCTAAAACTGTTGGTCAAAGATCCCGAAACTTATATGTGACTTACTCTACTTGTGCTTGCAAATCCTAGTTTGCCAGTTTGATTTTATCCCTTTCCTCCATGACTCTTTGCAGTTTCCAATTCTGTTTATCATACTCTTGGATGAGGTCATAATGTATTTTTTCTTCCCATTGTGCAGCTTATTGGATAAATCCAAACAACTGCGATGATGACCAATGTTGCAAAGCCTCTGCCTGCATGGTGTTCGGATCCGAGAAGTTACTCTGAAGGGGTAGGCTGATGGAAATGGATTTTTCTAAGTGGGATCAGGGTGAGGTGGTTGGCTGTGAAACTGTGGTGAACTTAGGAATGGGTGGAATAATAACTAGGTTTAGGATTGGTGGGAAATTTATTGGAAAGGGAGTGTAGTAAGGTTCAGTTTCCATAGATTGCGGTTTGAATGTGATTGGTTCTTCACCTGATAGTGGGCTCGACCCTAAAAGTAGGGATACCAGTGAGGATGTGTGAGTGCCATTACCTTGGAGGGACTCATTGTACTATTGTGTGGAGTCTACGTGAGTGCTACAGGTTAGTCTCCTCTAATTTGAACCAACTCCCTTCCTTTTGGCGGACACCATTTCCACATTGCTAGTGTCATGAGTATATATCCAAAGATAAAATTGGTGCTTCTCTTATATATGTCTTCACAAGCTTCGAGGAGTTCGTTTAGCAGGAAGGCTGACCAGTTAAGCAACTCCCCTTCATAAAAGTGTTCCACAACTGAGATTACATCAAGAGTACACTCATTTTGGGCAAAATGTCTCATCGTGTTCCTTGCTGATGAGGTCAATCTTTGCGCCTTTGCCTCCGCATTTGGTCTTATACTTCTCATAGTAATCCTTGTCGCCTTATTTCTTTGTCCATTTCATTTGTCATTGGAATGAAGAAGAAACTCCATTTCCTGTTGTCGAGAGTCCTCTCAATCATTGGATGTCGTCGACATGAATTGGGTATTCTTTGTTTAACCACAGTTATCTGCCATGCATCCTATTGACGAGGAGCTTAGTGGATTGAATCACAGCTAATTGCGTACCAAAATATGGTAGACTTTTGAGATTAATAAACGTTGATTGCTCGAGGCCTCTGAATCCAACTTTAACTTTTGTGGTCATGGTGCCATCTCCCTTGGGAACCTCCTCTATATATACTTCTTGCTTCAAAGATGGGAATTGGAAACAATATGAAAGGTCATTGTCCACTATCGTTTCCTTGTCATACTTGCCATACAGAGTTTCTAAAACTATAATTTATTCCTGCAATTGATCCTCAAGGACTGAGATAATTTTCTTTGTCATCTTGTTGTGCCTCTCAGAGAATATTTTTATCAGAGGTTTATAGTTTCCACGTCTTTGATTCTACTAGTTCTCAGACTGAATTTCGAGCTCTTCTATCACCTGTGTTTGAAACTCTGTAACTTCTTACGTAGCCATGTAGATTAAGTAGATCAGATTTGATATGATGTTTCTGACTAGACTTGTTAACTAATTACTACGACAACTTTCCCTGTGTAGGCTTAATTGTGTTACTCCACCATTGGCTGAACTGGATCTAACTAGGATGATGTAGAATGATAAAGGATAGAGTAGGGCACATGGTTAATAAAGTTTCCATAATGGAAGACACTTATTAGCTAATTTATTGCCCAACAGGAAAAGTTCCTACATAAATTTGTTTGACAGGTGTATTATTGCTTACTTATTTTGGAAAAGACCGGTAGCATGGCAGATAAGACTCATAAAACGTGTGACTACCCCCCGACCACAAGTGGGTTTCGGTGTCATGGCATTATTGTTTCTACCCAACTAACACACTATTTATTTGTTGGGAAAAAGAAAAAGAAATAGAAATGCAACTGACTAGTTATTATTGACTCTAAACCTACTTTCAGGCTCATCTTCGAGACCCTTTCAATTTGATGACACAATTTTGGAATTGTGGAAAGGTTTCAGGCATGTTTCATTCACCCATCTTGGTAACATTATTCCATCTAGTTGCGCTAGCTTCACTGCAACAGACTCTTTGATCTCCACAACCATGAATGGCCCTGACCAATGCATTTGTAGTTAGCCTGGGAATTTCTGAAATTTGTTTTCATATAATATAACATGATCTCCCACCATGAAATATTTCTTCTTAATGTGCCTATCATGCCAAGCCTTCTATCTCCATTGTTCGACTGTTTGGTGGAATTCAACGAAAAATATTGATTCATCCAACTCCATTAGTTCTTCCAACTTCTCTTTTAAGGATGCATCATATGTCATTTTAGTGGCTTAAGAGATGAATATTCTTGGGATAATGAATGCTACTAGTATTACTGCTTCTTTCCCATATACCAATTGGAACAATGTTTGCTTGTGTGCTTGCTTTACCATTGTTCTGTAAGCCCACAATGTGGCTGGCACCTACTCATCCTAGTCATCTTGATTTGCTAAGACAATCTTTGTCAGGCCCTTCTCGAGTATGTTGTTAAAGGCTTCGACCATTCCATTGGCCTGTGGATGGTAAGGGACTCTCTTGTGATATTGGATTAGAAAATTCTTTAGGAGAGAGGAAACAATTTCATTTATGAAATGAACCCCTTGATTGCTGGTTAGGCTCTTTGGGCATCCAAATCTAGATATTATGCTTTCGAAGATGAATCTTGCTACTGTATCAATTGTACGCTCCTTTACTAGAGATACCTCTGCCCATTGAGTGAGGTACTTTGTAGCTGTGATAATGTATATGGCATGGAAATGACGTGTTGGCAGTGTAATTGGGCCAATAAAGTCTATTGTCCATTTCTTGAAAATTTGTACTGTGTACCAAATGGAAAGGAAATTCATCCTGATGCGATGGCTTTCCAAATCTATGAAAAACATCACATCCCTTTGCGTAATCCTTAGAATCATTGCGGAGGGTAGGCCACCACAACCCAACTTTTAATATTTTCATTAAGGCCGCTTCCCCCCCCACATGACCCCCCGCAACCCCAACGTGGCATTCCCACTGCACGTCTTTCCTGTTGTGTTGAAGGAGACAACTTCACAAAACTTGATCAAATCCCAAATTGTATAGATGTCCTACAATTAGTTTATATCTTCCACTCTTACTATTAGGTGTCTTTTCTGCGTCGTTGTGTATCCTTCTAGGCAGTGTCTTGTTGCTAATAAAACAACAATCTCGTCTAGATAATCTGGTATGGCCTCTATTTGGAACAAGTCAGCATCTGGAAATTGGTCATCTAGTGGTCCCCCATTCTCTCCTGAATCCAATCTTGATAGGTGGTCTGGCCCCACATTTAACCTTCCTAGTTGATAACAACCTCAAATGTGAACTCTTGGAACAGTAATAACCATCTGCAAATCCTTCCTTCTAGGAGTGGCTTCTTTACTAGATATTTCAAAGCTGAATGGTCCATGAAGAACTTGAATGTTGCTCCCAGTAGATAGTGTCTAAAATTTTGTAATGAGTAGACCATGGTCAACGCTTATATTTTTTTGTGGTGTAGTTCTTCTCTGCGGTTCATAGTTTCCTATTGGTGAAGTAAATTGGGTGGTCTAGGTTCCCTTATTCGGGTTGCGCCAATACTGCTCCTAGTGCAATTCTTGATGCCTCAATGTGTACATGGAATTGTTTATTCCAGTCTGGATATACTAATATGGGAGTGATCACTAGTTTTTCCTTTAATTTATTCAGCGCTACTTGATAGGTCTCCATCCACCTAAAGGCTTCTTCCTTCTTTAGCATTTTCTCCATGGGAGCAGTAATCGAGGCATAGTTTGATGAATCAATGGTAATATCCTGTGTGGCCCATTGCTAATCATAGTTTCTTCACATTATTCAGTGGATCCATATTTACAATTGCCATAACTTTTGTGGGATCTATACAAATGCCATCCTTGCAAACAATGTGGCCCACCAATGTTCCAAATGGAACTGCAAATATGCATTTCTTCAGATTTAAAGAGATTTGTAGTTGTTTGCACCACTCAAAAATCACTCGAAGGAGGCCGGTATGTTTCTTTAGCAAGCTCTATATTGTCCAATCGTCCATGTATACTTATAAGAATCGATGGATGTAATCTCTGAAGGCAGCAACGACAATCTGGGAGAAAACAACAGGTCCATTCTTCAGACCGAATGGCATGATATGGTACGCATAAGGACCCCAATCTGTGGTGAATGTTGTTTTCTTCTTATCTTCTTCTACTATGCGAACTTGATGATATCCTTGGAATCCATCGGTGAAAGAGTAGGATTCATTCCCCGCAACATTATCTAGGACCTCATCACTAAAAGGCATTGGAAATGGGTCATGTACACATGCATTTTTGAAGCTCCTATAATCTATAAAGACCTTGATTTCTGTGGCATCGTTCTTATTTTGTATTACAATTGGGCTGATCCATTCTGCTTCGTATACTCAGAATATAAGTCCTACTTCTAACATCTTATCAATCTCTTTCTTGACTTCTCTTTTACCCTTGGGTTGAGTCTATATGGTGTATGTTTTATTGGTCGTGCATCTGGCTTCAACATAATCTTCATTTCCCTGATGTCCCCTTTTATTCCTTTTAATTCGGAAATAGAGGCTCATCCCAATAATCCCCAATGGATGCCATCTTAGTTTTATCTTTTGAGCCAATGTTTTTCTTCGCAACTTCACTGGGAGAAAATGGGGGGTGTATGTTGGAGGTAAATCTTGAATATCTCACTTTCCTTCAGTTTCTTGAAATGTCAGTTGTCTGAGTCCTTCCAAATCATCCTCCTCTGGGTCCGCATTAACTTTTCCGTAAGACATGAATTCTGGATGCCCTGCTTCATAGAAATAGTGTAGGAATATCTCATCAATTCACCCCTCCCAAAATTGTCTTGGAGTAAATAGGATTCTTTTAATGGCGTAAAAGGTTTCAACCAAACATCGGTCACTATCTATGAACGAGAAATTGATGCTAAATTTTTTAGCCATAACATCCCATTCTCTAGTTTATCTTCGAAGTTCCTCCTGTATATACCATGCTTGGAGAATTGTACCCAAGGTATGTACGAACATGTGTACCCAAAGTTCCTTTGAGAATCACTCTTTTGTCCATCTCTCTGTGTAGTTCTCTAGATGTTTCCTGGGATCAGAGTTCCCCCTATATTTCACCATCTCCTACGGTTGATCTCCTTGTTGTCTAAACCTTTGCCTCATGGTCCACTTGATTTTCTCCAATTCACACAGGGTGTTGCGATGTGGGGTGGCTTGTAATGCAATATCCAATAACGAGACCTTGGGTGTTTCCCTTATAGTTCTATCCACCTTATTTAGAAAAGTATCTACTGATTCTATACCATAAAAGGTTGGGTAATTACTTACTTCTTCTCCAATCTAGTTTACTCGACATATCTTGGCACAACGTCTAGTATCAACCTCATATTCTCCTTATTTCCAAGCATCCCAGGTGAATTTTGAGCCAGCTTATGATCTTTGCGTGCTTCTCCAACTGACCGATTCTCTTGCTGTGGGATTTGTGTAGTCTTCTATTTTTCCTGCAGTTAGCCTGTACAACTGATCTAGCATCCTAGGCTCATCTCAATCATCTATAGGTTTGGTGAACCTTGGTCCCTGATATGGATGTAGTGGTTGTATTACCTGCATCTCTTATACTTCAAAAATCACCAATTCTTTCTTTAGATCAACGATGGCATAGTTCTCATATGCCTAGTCGATACTAAGGAGTGTTGGGTAAGGGTCCTCAGCACCTATTATACCTACTACTTCATATTCAGCACGAGTCTTTATGCTTCCTACATCTAATTCTACGTCTTCTAGCCTTCTGATGGGTAAGATGAAATACTAGTTTTCCATCCGCAGTTGAATTGGTGAATACTTCAGTTGCAGCTTTCCTAGTGCTTCCCATGTTTTTCTGGGAAAGATATTTACATTGGAT
The DNA here is from genome assembly GCA_000404065.3 of Pinus taeda. NCBI lineage: Eukaryota > Viridiplantae > Streptophyta > Pinopsida > Pinales > Pinaceae > Pinus > Pinus taeda. The sequence continues at coordinate 106,082 of APFE030900268.1, read as the reverse complement.
CCTAGATCTAGCATTGTATCTTTAATCTAAAACCCTGCAACTTGAGCATCAATCTGGAATTCCCTACCGATCCTTTTCTTATTCCTCAGGATCGTCCTTGAATGTCTTTTAGGTAGATTTGACGATATTTCTTATTCTTTCTCTTCATCTTCCGGTAATACTGCTTTCAAACTCCTACACAACTCCCTTAGCATCTATTCATTATCAATAATTTGTAGGAATAACCTAAATGATTCTTCAATTGGCCAAGAGCTTGCAGCTATGCCTGAGTCCTGACTCTTGTTCCTTTTAGTTTCCATTAAATTATCGAACAACTTGGCTGCTTCTTGATAGTATTGCTTCTGTTGTGTGGGGTCATATGACTACTTGGGATGCCACCCGAACAATTGAAGGTTGGTCTAGCACACCTCAATCATCCCTTGTCTTCTTACCCTTTTGGTAACTATGTTTATAGTAGTTACTGGAAGAGTGTTAGTAGTCCATGGTTCCACGTTGATCAAATTAGTTCCCCGCCTTATGGTCCTTTCTTCCCATATTGCAATCAACTCGGGACAATATTTTTTGGCATGTACATTGACCTGGCACTATGAGCATGAAGGCCTTCTTGGGAGTGGTAAATCTCTGGTGACATGTCCCTCCTGATCGCAACTGTAGCACCTTACGGGTCCTCTACTCCCCGTCTTCCTCCTGTCATACCTCCTCCTCGTCCTCCTCAACCAGTTTCATTAATTTTGAATGCTGACCTGTCTAGCCGATCTACTAGGGTGTCTAATGCTTGGAACTAATCGGTGTGGTGAGTCATGGATGCACACAATTCATAGTAATTATTGTTGGGTACATTGGAGTACTTATGCAATATTGGACATATTCGCTGAAAATTTCCATAGTTTCTACATATGTCATAGGAGTCTTGTGAATTTCGGCCCGGGAATGCTCCTCGTGATCTCACCGCCACAATACCTACTATTGGCAAGGCCCCCGCTGATCCTATAATGCCTACTAAACTATTTGTGCCTCTGAGTCTTAGGAATTCATTCCCTACATGGCCTTCTATCAAGCAATGAGTGCACCATATATTGGTTCCCACCGGTCGAATTGATTGTAGATCTTTTAGTTTCTCTGTTAGACCGACGATCTGATTTTGGAGGCCCATGATCGATGGATCTTGAGATCCCATCCCTCCCTGACACTTATGGGGGTATCCTTCCATGGCCTCTATGCACGTTTCTTTCTCTAGGGCATCTTGGAGGGTTTCAATCTTCTATTGTGTCAGCAGTTTCCTAGAAAGGGGTAGGAGTGCTTTAATGAACCAATTCCTCTGGTGATTAGGATCTATTGTATAACTTAACTTTTCGATTGCATCTTTGAATCTTTGCATTAATTCCCAAGCAGTCTTTTCTTCCTTCTGGTTGATCTCCCATAGTTATGACAGTCCTTGCTGATATGTTTGCAGTACTTTGAACTCTTGAATGAAGCCTTTCTTGATGTCTTCCACAAAGGGATTTTGATTCAGCTTTGCCCATTTGATAAACCACCTTAGAGCTCTTTCCCTCAGCATAGTCTGTAACTCAATAAACTTCACGTTGTCCGGTGTTTGGCGGGCTCTCCATATAGCCTTACATAGGTGCCAATTTTGTTCCACATCCTTGTTCCCTCTACCAGAGAACTCTCGATATCTATTAAAGGATCCTGCCATGTTGGTTCGAGTATGTGTTATGAGCATGAATCCTTGGTCTCCAGGTTGCTGAGATCCTTGTAATCCAAGATTACTAATACTTCTAGGCCCACTGCTATTAGACATATTAAATATCATCTTATATTTATCATGCACATTGTGTACTTGTATCACTTTAAGCAACTTCGCAACAATTTTATCAGGATTTTTGTAAAGCACCAACGGAAGGTCGGGGTGAACACTACTTGAACTTTGGGGATTCTACTGCTAAACTTCATTTGACGTATCATCCTATGTGAACAATATCCTCATCACATCGCACATCTCATCTTCCATCTCTTCCTCATAAATGCTATGATTTCTTCCTTCCAATATCTTCCCTGCAACTTGGGAGGGAGGGTTCCTATCATTCTCCTGGCTCCCATTTGTCCTGTTGACATCCCTCTCTTGCTCCATGTCCTCTCCCATCTTATTTCCCTCTTTTAGACTCTTTGACACCACTCCTACTCGGTGGGTTTGTATACGTCTCTCCTTCAGTGCCTGTACTACTCTTTCCTGCCACTTTTCTGCTATAAACGCTCTCCTTTGCGCCTTGATATCTCTAGCTCTTCATGATCCTTCTATATCCATTCCTTCAGTAGCATCTAAGTTTCCCAAAATGGTAGCATTATAACCTTAGATCCTTCCCAAAATACTGGGGTTTTATGCTACCATACTTACTCTGTGTAAAGGTATCAACCCCTCCTTGACCATCAACATCTTAATCCAAAAGGGCACCTCTTTCAGTAGATTCCCTCTCAACCCCGATCTAAAGACTGCATCTACTTTCGAGAAAGACTGGTAGCTCTTTGTTGCGAACTCAACAACATACCCCTCTATGATAGTATGTACCTAGAAATCTACTGCCCTCATTAGTTCACTATCCAAGCATTTGAATGTCACGAGGTTTGTGGGAACCCAGTCGCGATGAGTTGGTGTAGGTCCCTCTAGCCAATTCTTCACTTTTAGTTTCCTTAAGTAGTTGTAAAATTCTCTGGAAATTTACACCAAAAGATCTCATACTAATCACTCACAACCTCTAAGTATGATATTTCTTCGTTCACCTTAGCAGTAGATTGGCTTAAAAGGGTAGCCTGCTCTGACACAAACCGATCTACTTGATTAGCCCACTAGTCTTGTATCTCCTTCTTAAATATCCTTGACACCATATTCCAAACCACTCCTTGTGATTTTATGTCCCAACAATGGAATCATTTGTTGGCAAAAAAATGTCAATAGGGAAAAGACCCTGGGTTCAGGAACAAGGGGCCAACAAGGATCCGTTGCAGTCTAGGACAACGCCAACATTTTCACCTTACCCGAGGGGTAAGGAGTCTGATCTAAGGTGTGTCGCGACCAAAACTAGGAAGGGTTAGAGGAATATCAAGGGTGATCTAGAAATTAACTTATCAGTGTCATAAAGAGATCATTCATCAGAGCATCATGTTGTTACAATTACCATATTCATCCAGTAAAAGGTGTTGGGTCTTGAAATTGTCATTCATTTCCATTAATCTTTCACTATTATTTCCATTATATCACCTCCATTTCACCTCCATTTCACTACTATGTCACTACATTTATCCCACTTTCATTATCATTGGGCAACATTTATGTTTTTCCAAACTTTATTAATTCTTAGCCTTTTTAAGTGAATTTGTGGTTAAAAATTAGAAAATAATGTGCATATGCTTATACCTAACAAGTGGGTTGAGATTGTTGACATGTGTAGGTTAAAAGAAGGTTTCTACAAGACCTTTATGTGGCACTCTAAGGCCAAATTCGAATTTGAGTGGAGATAATCATGGGATCATGAGGATATGTGTCACATCTCCTAATTGTATTAAAACTCTACGAAGATATGTGCCTTATCAGTTCTTATTTTGATTAGGACTCTAGAGGTAGAGGGAGAGATTCATGGACTCTCATTAATGAGATGGCTTTTCATCTTTTTGTATAAATAGGAGATCTCTTTCCTTCATTTGGAGCTTAGCTTTTTAGTTCTTAATCTTGTAGCTTTTTAGTCTTGATAGTTTTGGAAAGCTTTGGAGAGCTTAGTTGTACTTTGTAATTTTGAAGAATTTGAATAAAGCTTTGATGTTCTCAACATGGAAGGAGATGTGAAGTAGATGTCACGGAGCATATTAGAATGTAAGGTAGAGTAAATTTTGTTTTGCAGTTTTGCTTTGATTTCATTTAGGCATGTCATTTGATTGCTTTCAAGTTTGATAGATTAGAGTTTCCATTCATGCAATTTTAATTCATGCAAGTGTGTTCAACCAGTTGATTGTAGATTAGTTTTCTTTACATGTTTCTTATATTTGCTTATTAGATTAGTCTCTCATGCTCTATGATGATATTTCTAAAGCCTTTAGCTTAACACCATTTTAGAAGTTAATTGACGAAATATTGTGATTATAGGTGAGACGATTGACATTGCTTTTCATTACTGTGCAATTAGATAATTTAGATGTCATTTCTTTCATGCTATATGATAATATTTCCGGAGCCTTTAGTTTAACACCATTTTAGAAGTTAATTGGTGAAATATTGTGATTATAGGTGAGATGATTAGATTTGCTTTTCATTAGTGTGCAATTAGATAGTTTAGATGTCATTTCTTTCATGCTATATGATGATATTTCTGGAGCCTTTAACTTAACACCGTTTTAGAAGTTAATTGGCGAAATATTGTGATTATAGGTGAGATAATTGGCTTTGCTTTTCATTAGTGTGAAATTGGATAATTTAGATGTCATTTCTTTCATGCCATATGATGATATTTTCGGAGCCTTTAGCTTAACACCGATTTAGAAGTTAATTGGCGAAATGTTGTGATTATGGATGAGATTATTGGCTAACCATTAAAAGCAGTTTCAAGTTTTTACTTTTTCATTGCAGTAGCTTTATTTTTTTCTTTCTTGGATTTCATTTAGCTGTTATCATTTTTTATTTTATTTCATAGACATTTTTCCGGCTTAGATTAAAGTTTTGATTTGTTTCATTTTCTCATTTCTTTAGAAATTAGGTTCTAACATTAGAAGTCATTAGATTTAATTGTCCATTAACATTTAGAGATTTCACCTAGAAGCATAGGTTTTCTTTCTTAGATTAAGCATAAGAAACAAAACCCCCAAAAACAACAAAAAAATATAAAACAACGAAGTAAGAAAAAGGGTTTACTAAGCACATATGGTGCACCACACTTCATCAGTTTACAATATCCAGATTGATAATTTATGTAGAGCAATTTAGGACACTAAATTGACTAGACATTTGGCACCATTGCCAGGGGAGTGTAATTAGGAGACCTTATTTCTTACATCTAAAAAACAATTAAAAATTTCTTGAGTATACTCTCCTCCTGCACTTTGTGTGATCTAGAGGATCAGAAAAATAATTATTATGTTAAAAAAAAAGGGGACAAAATAAACTTCATCATTTCATTTGATTCAATATAAAAAAAAATTATATAAAAAATAAAAATAAAAAAAATAATAAAATCCAATTGTTTTGATAGGTTCAACTGTCCAAGATTGACTGGTTATGGTTTGTAGTGACTCTCAAAACACTGTGTTTTGTTTTAAAAAGATTATGCAAATTAGTTATGGAATGTAGCCTGATTCTGCAGCTAATTCCAAGATTTGGCAGGTTACAGGCATCCAATGAAGAAACGGACCACATGGGCATCTCCAGAATTGTCCCGACATGGATCCTATCCTAGTCACCCAACCCAGATCGATAAAAAATCAGCTTAAGACCTCAGTCAAAGTCCTTCTTTTAGCATATTTTACTTGAAGTCTTCGCTCCCTGAAATTGAAAATCATTAATCATTCTTATAAAATTTCACAATTTAAAAAAAATAAAAAAAAATCAATGGCTATCCCCAATTCCAGTTTTCATTGTGGCCTTAATAAGAAATCTGCATCCCTGTTTGAGCTTTGACCTTAAAATAAATCTGCAATATAAACAATTCTCTCATCTTTTTGCAGCTTGAAATATTCTCTATTCTTTGGCCTCAACCTCAAATTTGACAGTTGTATTCTAAGCTGTGAAGAGAAAAAGCAATTAGATCGTCGCCTTCAAAGCTTCTCACAAACATGCACAAAAATCAGCTGCAAGATTTACTACAAATAATCCAATTCTAAGAAACAGCGGCATAAGAAATGCTTTTACTGCAAATAACGTGAAAGAGATATATCAAAAAGGAATTTTGCAAATTGCATTGCATGTTTAGACCTTACAAATTTTGCCCAATATGCATATGGATTAGTTGCAATAAGCCGACAACTGAATGCTTTGGGCTTGATAGATGTGCCAGAAATTGATTTGGATAGTAGTTTAGCTGAAGCTCTAGACAATGGGTGATATGATTACTTTATAGTATGTTGGTTCTGCTATTCATAATAACAAGAAATGATTCAAATAGATGTAGTAGAAGAAATTCATTTCACAGCCGAATGCAGCAATTTAGGAAAAACACAAAACACTAAAAAACGTAAAACTTTAACTGCATGATATGGCCAAATAGATATGAATTTGGGAAAATACGACATGGGTTCTCTCGGCAATAGGGTCAATTAGATAACCCAGAAATTGTTTTAAGGAATTTGAAGCGGTTTGGGAGATCTCCTCAATTCTTTGAATCCCCATTTCACTGACTATGTGAGGAAAAATAGTTGTTTAAAAAAAAACAGTTGCGGCCATATTCTGATTTCTTTGATAAATCTACCTAGATCCAATTTCCTTGGTTGCCAGGTCATCCACCATGTCACTGAATGCATGAGGAAAAAAGGATTTTTATTAAATGAACAAGGAATAGTTCGAACACGTCTTCCGCCACCCGTTTATACCTATTCCGTTACTTCTCTTTTAACAGTAAGATGATCAAATACGACACTTCTCTAAGCACCCATCTAACAACTATTCCTATGCTCGGCATTTTACCTGCTAAAATATCGGCACAGGTGTTGGTACTCATGGATCTTGTCTTCATTGACAAGTTATGTGTACGTGTTTAACTTCACTATGATGTGGTTGGCACTCTGACCATATTTTCAGCTAAAAACTCTGCAATAAAATGACCTCCGTGAATCCGTAATCCCATGAAAAGTGCCGATCAAGCTCATGACTATTTTCCAATTCATATTTGTCAAACTGCACTTACAGCTAGGTTGGATTATATGCTTTGGTTTCACCTCTCTAACTGATTTAACCATTAAAGCTTTTGGGCAACAAATATTTGACATCATAATAAATGACAGAAAATCTACATCGAATAGATATCCTTAAGGAAGTGGGGAGCTTTGCTACTGTTTAGTGGCAGTATACTATAGGCAATCTGAATAAATCAACAATTAATATACAGTTGAATCGAGTTTCTAGAATTCCTTTAATCTGTAGCCTTGAGACTGTCTTTTAGCTGCCGAATGCAACTCTATTCCGCAGCTAACTGGCAATTCCGCAACCATTTTCATACTTCTGTAGGTTACAGGTGTCAAGAGATGAAACGAGCCACATGGGTAGCTGGGAAAATGTCAGTACATGGATGGTGTCCTATCCATTTGATCCAAGTCAGTGAAAAAGACCCTGGTCAAAGGGAAGTCAAGGTGTGTGTTATCACTAAGTTGCCACACTAAGTCGCCGCATGTCAAGAAGCAAAAACAATTTTAAATCAATGAAATGAATAAGTTATTTACTCACTTTGCTGAAGGTATTGATTAATTTTGGACTGATGATGAAAAATGAATGGCTAACCTTTTATTCAAGATTTTTAGCTACAGATATTGCACACATTCCGCAGCTAAAGTCATTCCGCAGCTAAAGCCATTCTGCAGCTGAAAAATCTCATTGTTCAAATCAGCCTAACTTTCTCATATAAAATTAGATTTTGATGATTCAGGTGTCATTAGAAAGATCCCAACAACATATACACAATGATAAATCCATCATCAGAGTTTGAAATAGTAAATAATGAAATAAATTTCTAAAAATAAGCAACATTCAACTTGAGGCACTAATTCCAAAGCAGGTATAAATTCTTTTGATTTTTCCTTTGAGAACTTGTTTCATTAATATGAATTCTTAGTTTTGTGTGTAAATATCATAACTAGAGAGATTGGCCATCTCTCTCCTTTGATAATCTTACATTCCATTGCAGAAGAAGTAATAGTTTTTTTTGCAGGTTCCAGGAGGAAGAACAAATGACTACAAGTGAATAATGTCTTTCTAAGAAACGAATTTGTTTCATAAGAGGATGATCAGCAACAAAGAGGAAGTATGCTAATGAAAAATCAGATCCAAATACTTGAAAAACTTTCAGATACCATTGTCTCGATCACATCCATACTTCATAAGAAACTATTCATCTCATTTCCCTTCATATTTTCCATTTACATTCACATACACTTTCCATTACTTTTTCTCCATTCATAACCCATAAATAAAAGCAAGAGGCTTATTCACATGCTTATTGCCCATTGCCATTTCTACTCTCCATTGTCATCTTCTCTTTCCTGTCATTTTCATTTCGCAAATAAGCCCTGCTTCAATGCAAATTATTGAGTCCATAGTCCTTTGAGTCTAAGTTCCTTGTAAAGACACCTTGAGGCTTGCATGCCTTAGTGGCAAGTCCTCATGCCAACAAACAATGGGAATACACTAATGTCCCTTGTTCATCGGATCTTCTAGGTGACTTGACATCGGCAAAACTATTCATACCTAGCAAGATGTGTTTGGGCATCTTGACTCTTATTGTCATCAATGGTGAGAGTTCTTGTGTTGACTAGTGGCATCCATTAATGGCCACTAAGTCAACAATTTCCTGCTATGTTCGACATCAGAACATCTTTTCACATAGTAGGAATTGTGCCAATGAATTTTGAAGACATGAATACTATTATTTTCAGCATTTTGGAGCAGATTCAGCAAGTTTTAGTAGAAGCAATAAAAAGTCATCTTGACTCTATATCCATGACTCTTCTTGTTCAGCTACTTGAAGAAGATTATGATTAGAATTTTTGAAGCCACCACACATTCAACTCATCCATTTCAAAGGGTAAGTTAAGGTACGTCATTTTCTAACTTTTGACCATAGAATTCCATAAAAAGCTAGAATGATAATTGTTGGAAAAACATTTCTCTTCATCATTTCATAAAATTGCCAATACCATCAGTTGGAGGGGGGGGAAATACATTCATCTTCATATCTTGCCATGTCTATATCATATTCAGGAGCCCACATACTTCCAACATATATTAACTATTACATTGATATGATGAGCATACAATGGCTTTTCAAAAGTTCTTAAATGATAAATTGGATACAAACACAATCATGATTGTCACACAAGAACTAACCATCATGCAATCCAATAAAGATATAATTTGCAACAATAATCAAAATATCATTATGCAAAGTTCAAAGATTAAAATAGAATGCAACAACAAAATATGGTTGTAACACAAGAACCAACCATGTTGCAATTCTTTGTAGAAGTATGAAGTTATCAAATGATATTATGCAAAGTTAAGCCAAAGCTCAATGATCAAAAGAATTAATGTAATATATATTGCATGAGGACATGCAATAGCTTCAGTTGGGGGGTATGTTGGGTCTTAAAATTGTCATTCATTTCCATTACACTTTCACTATGATGTCTATTATATCACCTCCATTTCACCTCCATTTCACTACTATGTTACTACGTTCATCCCACTTTCATTATCATTGGGCCACATTTATGTTTTTCCAAACTTTATTAATTCTTAACCTTTTTAAGTGAATACTTGGTTAAAAATTAGAAAATAATGTGCATATGCTTATACCTAACAAGTGGGTTGAGATTGTTGACATGTGTAGGTTAAAAGGAGGCTTCTAGAAGACTTTTATGTGGCACTCTAAGGCCAAATTCGAATTTGAGTGGACAGGATCACGGGATCATGAGGATATGTGTCACATCTCCTAATTGTATTAAAACTCTAAGAAGACATGTGTCTTATTAGTTCCTATTTTGATTAGGACTCTAGAGGTAGAGGGAGAGATTCATGGACTCTCATTAATGAGATGGCTTCTCATCTTTTTGTATAGATAGGAGATCTCTCTCCTTCATTTGGAGCTTAGCTTTTTAGTTCTTAAGCTTGTAGCTTTTTAGTCTTGATAGCTTTGGAAAGCTTTGGAGAGCTTTGTTGTACTTTGTAATTTTGAAGAATTTGAATAAAGCTTTGATGTTCTCAACATGGAAGGAGATGTGAAGTAGATGTCATGAAGCATATTAGAATGTAAGGTAGAGTAGATTTTGTTTTGTAGTTTTGCTTTGATTTCATTCAAGTATGTCATTTGATTGCTTTCAAGTTTGATAGATTAGAGTTTCCATTCATGCAATTTTAATTCGTGCAAGTGTGTTCAACCGGTTGATTGTAGATTAGTTTTCTTTACATGTTTCTTGTATTTGCTTATTAAATTAGTCTCTCATGCTATATGATGATATTTCCGGAGCCTTTAGCTTAACACTATTTTAGAAGTTAATTGGAGAAATATTGTGATTATAGGTGAGATGATTGGCTTTGCTTTTCATTAGTGTGCAATTAGATAGTTTAGATGTTATTTCTTTCATGCTATATGATGATATTTCCGAAGCCTTTAGCTTAACACCGTTTTAGAAGTTAATTGGCGAAATATTGTGATTATAGGTGAGATGATTAGCTTTGCTTTTCATTAATGTACAATTAGCTAGTTTAGATATCATTTCTTTCATGCTATATGATGATATTTCCGGAGCCTTTAGCTTAACACCGTTTTAGAAGTTAATTGGCGAAATATTGTGATTATAGGTGAGATAATTGGCTTTGCTTTTCATTAGTGTGAAGTTAGATAATTTAGATGTCATTTCTTTCATGCCATATGATGATATTTCCAGAGCCTTTAGCTTGACACTGATTTAGAAGTTAATTGGCGAAATGTTGTGATTATGGATGAGATTATTGGCTAACCATTAAAAGCAGTTTCAAGTTTTTACTTTTTAATTGCAGTAGTTTTATTTTTACTTTCTTGGATTTCATTTAGCTGTTATCATTTTTGCTTTCATTTCATAGACATTTTGCTGGCTTAGATTAAAGTTTTGATTTGTTTCATCTTCTTATTTCTTTAGAAATTAGGTTCTAACATTAGAAGTCATTAGATTTAATTGTCCATTAACATTTAAAGATTTCACCTAGAAGCATAGCCTTTCTTTCTTAGATTAAGCATAAGAAACAAAACCCCCAAAAACAACGAAGTAAGAAAAATGGTTAACTAAGCACATATGGTGCACCACACTTCATTAGTTTACGATACCCAAATTGATAATTTATGTAGATCAATTTAGGACACTAAATTGACTAGACAAAAGGCTACTCATTAAAATTTTGAGCAGGTCTATAAACTAAAACAATACACTTGATCATAACGCCATGCAAACTGTTTTATTCATTCATTAATATTAACTTAAAGGAAGATTCATTACAATATACATCAGGCGTAAAGCCTTTAACAGATACATAAAATACCATAGCCACAGGATTCCTTAGACGTCTAGATGAGTCTAGCTCTTGCCATTCGACAATTGCTTAGGTCCTCAGGACCCTGTTCTTCTACACTTTTGACCCGTACTAGATACCAACCCCCTCTTCATGTTATCTCTTGGTTTTATCTTCTCTTCTGCTGTTCCCACTGCCAATTTTGTTCAAGTGTCTTTTCCCTCAACTACTTTCTTCTCTCCTCCTTGTTCCCTTGGTTGTTCCTTCTTGTTCTTGACACCTTGCTGCAACTGCCCGTTTACCATATGTTCTTGCTTTCCTCCCCAGCTGTCATCTCTCCAACTCGACCGTTACTCCCGCCTCCTGTTCTCCGCCTTGATTCTCTCAAAACTTCAAAATTCAAAACAAATGCCCCAACAAAATCCCCATGATTCAAGTGGCGTAATCGCCCATGCCACAACTTGCCAATGTCTCGGCTCTACACCTTTTCTACTTTTGTTCTCAAAGTAGCACACTCCTGTACCTTTAGCTTATAGAGATTATTCACCTGAATCCCTATCTTCTTTACTTGACCCATGGCTATGTGTCGAAGGAACACCTTTCATTTCGATAATATCACATCATAGCATCTATCCTCAAGCACAGAAATGGATACCAAGTTCTTCTTTGGCTCGGGAACATACATAAAAATCTTCAAGGTAAGTAGAGCCCCATGATCCCTCTTAAAAGTAATTGTTCCTAATCCTGTAACACTATACTTGCCATCGTCACCCATCTCGATATGCATCTGGAGATCTTTCTCTTCCAGGTCATTGAATAACTCTTTGTCACTAGTCATGTGGAATGAAGCTCCATTGCCTAAGTACCATTCACTTCCCATCATTGATGACACCATGCATGAAATGAGGGAAAAGTCCAATTCAAATTGGGAGTCCAAAGCCTCACCCGCCACTCCTCCTGAGGACTTCTTCCTGGACTTCTTGAGTGGACAATTTGTAGCAAAAATGGCCAAGCTCATAACAATGAAAGCACTTAACTTTCTTCATTTCTTTATTCTTACCTCCATGATAAGAATCTGATTTGGAATGGGAAGATTTCCCTTTCCCATTATTCACCTTAATCGCTAAGGTAAAATTCTCTTCATCATCAACCTTTGATGAGGAGCCATCCCTGGTGTTCCTCCTTATCTTCTCTTGCATCAAATCTGACCGCAGTCATTCCCAATCTGGAAACTTCTCGCAACCATTGACAGAGTCCTGATAAATATGCCAACTCTTTTCAAGTCTTAGAAGAGCAAGACTCACCATATCATCCTTGGCAACCATTATTCCAACACTTCCAAGTTCATTATGACACTAAGTCAACTTGGTCAAGTATTTTGGAATTGTCTCGCCTTTCTCCATTTTTATTTTTTGAAGTTTCTCCTTCAATGTCAATTTCCTTTGGTCATTTTTGTTCTGATACAAGTCCATCAATGTTTTCCACATAGCATACAAAGTTTCCTTGCCATGGAGACTCGAGACAATGTGTTCTCGAACTCCCTCAAGGATTATCCACCTCGCCTTTGCCACACATTTCTTCCAATCGGCCAAATTATTTGCATCTAATGCTGTTGGCTTACGAATTTCTTGATCAAGGAATTCCTTCAAGACATTATCCTCTAGAATAACCTCCATTTTGTCCCTCCAGTCTATAAAATTCGAGCTTCCATCAAAGGCATAGTTGAGCCGCAAACTGTAGAACGTCATATGTCGATCCTGAAGTATGTATTGCAAATTCGAATTTCACTTGTAACCCAACATTCAAATCTTCAAAATATCATGTAGTATACTATCTCCAAATCCGATACCATGTCGAAAATCCTATAGATTCACAAGCTCATGCAATGTACTAAATCACAGGACAAGAATCTACTACTTTCAACTAGCGAAAGCCAATAGATTGATGAAAACAATATGAACAAGAAGAAGATAAATCAATGGAACATAACACAAGATTTATTTGGGGAAATCCACTGCTCAAAACCCTGCTATCTGTATTTATTATATCAGAAATATGAGTATAGATACAAATCTTGTTCTCACTAGAAAATTTCCGCATACGTATTCTCAATTCTCTTAGCTAATAAGATAACTCTTAATCAACACTTAGCCAATTCTACAGCTCTCCAAGCCCCTAAGCTCTTCCATAATTCCTAGGATGAATAGCCCATATTTAAAGGAAATTCATGCTTCCAAAATTGTACAATCCAAACTTAGGTCCTTCTCTAATTGCATGCATGATATATACAACTCAGTAAATCACACAATTGATAGTTTGTCCCTACACTCTAGTGTCAACCGGGTCTTTCTCAGAATTGACATGCATGAGTTTCTGATGAAGGAGTCTTCAGTTAACTAGAGTGACACGTGTGGATGCACTAGTGTACCAACTCACTGTTAACTCTCTATTAGTACCAAAAATAGCTTGGAACTAATTTAACTGAACATAACTCAACAAACTGAGTTATCTAATTTACAACTCAATTTAAACTCATACTAGACCCCTAAAACTTAGGGAGAACATAGAGATGACTTCAAAAAGACATCCAACTCGAAATTCGTAAGCTAATTCAGTTAATTAAACTTAATTAACTAGTTACAAGTTGCTATGAGAATAGAATTCAATTTTAATTCACAGTTTAAATTCAAGGACAAATTTAATTTGGAATTTCTTGTTACCATTTCTCAACATGACTTTCACCTAGAAATTATCTTCACTTTCTTGATAGAGGTTTTTGGGTTCTATTTTTGATAGTAGAGCCAAATTTTCATTATTTTTATTTCCCACAAGTCTCCTCCTGGTCTAGACACCCTTTCTTTGATCTCCAAGAATCTGACTCTTAGGGTGCTCCTTTTTCACATACCTGGAAGACATTTTTTGACTTGAAGATGTGTTTGCTTCTTGAGCTTCATTTCTTGAATTTGTTTCATTCAGATCTACGTCCATGAACTCTGAACTCTCTTCATCATTTGATTCCAACTTACTTTCAGAGGGTTTAGGTTGTGAGCCTACTTCATCAACCACTATGTCAATGAAGTCTTCTATATTCCTTGTTGTCTTGTTGTAGCATCTGTATCCTTTTCTTCGAATATAGTATCCAAGAAGTATTCCTTCATCATCATGTGAGTCAAGCTTTCCAAGGTCTTTTTCATTTCTTTTAATGAAGCACTTGCTCCCAAACACCTTAAGGTGTTTAACTAATGTGGGTCTACCCTTCCATAATTCATATGGAGTTTTTTCATTGTCAGGCTTGAGATGAGTTCTATTTGACAAGTATATTGTTGTCTAAGCTACTTTTCCCTAGAAGTGGTGAGCCACTCCTGCTTCATCTAACATCACTCTGGTCATTTCCTAGATTGTTCGGTTATTCCTCTCCACAACTCCATTTTGAGGAGGCGTTTTGGCCACTCAGAACTACCTTCTAATACTTTTCTCTTCATAGAATTCTTCAAAATATTTTGAGGTGAACTCTCCCCCTCTGTATGATCTCAAGCATTTTAACTTTAAATCTTTCTCATTCTCTACTTGAGCCTTAAACTTCTTGAAGTGCTCAAATTCTTCAGACTTTTCTTTGAGGAGAATAATCCAATTCGCCCTTGTGTAATCATCAATGAACAACAAAAAGTACCTTTCTCCTTTTGATTTTTTTTTTCTTGTGGGGCCACATATATCTGTGTGAATAAGCACCAGAGGTCTAGATGAGGAGAAATCTTTCATTTTGAAATGAGTCCTAGTCTACTTTCCAAACTGACATGACTTGCAGATGGTGTTATCAAGCCTTGAAAATTTAGGTAATATTTTTATTGCTCCTATCTTTCTTTTCCTTATCAGGCTATCAAAACTCATGTGTCTGAACCTCTTATGCCATAGTCGTGCTTCACTAGTTTTTCTCAAGTAACAACTGACCATTGAATCATCGAACACATATTATTGTGTGCCTTGACTACCTTCCCCACTAGTTTTCCATTTTTTATATTCCAGATCTCATAATATTTACATCGAAAGGTCACATCATAGTTGTTGTCACACATCTAGCTAACATTTAGCAGATTGGGTTTGAGGCCTTCCACATACTGCATATTCCGTGCCTTTGTCTTTTGATCAAGACTGACAACTCCTTTTCCTTTGATTCTTACTGGAGCGTTGTTGCAAAAAGTGACATTGCCTCCTCTATATTTTTCTCTTAGTGACATAAACTTTCTCTTGTCTCCAGTCATGTGTTTGGAAAAACCACTGTCTATGTACCATTTGTTTTCTTTATCATGCACTAATAAGGTGATCCCACACGGCATGCTCTTTTTGGTCTTTTGTTTCCATCTTCTTTTATCCTTTTATATGTGAGTGTGTCTACCAGTTTGAGATTTAGACATGTATTCAAACCTGCTTCTACACTCACTGGCCTTATGCCCTAATTTATTACATTTAAAGCATTCAAAGTCAATTTGTATGGGTAAGAAGACATTCCTTTTCCTATGAAAAGAATCTTGAGGCTTAGCAGTCCAGTGTGTATTAAATCTGAGTTTTTCATATTTTTCAACTTTGACACTTCTACAATCGATGGCTTTGTGTCCAAAGATATGACACTTATATCAATGACCATAAAATAGGTAGGCATGCCTATTGTTAAAAGCATTATGTGATTTAGCATAAAAATACCTTGGTCGGCTGAGTGTTTGGTTCATCCTCCATTGGCGATCTCCTCTTTGTAATTGCTCTTTTGTCTTCATGATTCTTCCTATGACTCTATTATTCTTCATCTCTTGCAGACTTTAATTTTATTTTCTTCTTCCCGAGAGAAGATTATTGTACCTTAGAGGACCCCAGTTTGATTCTAATTCCTGAGGGATTTTGACAACTCAAAATCAGATTTAGTCTTCTAGTCCCTTCAAAAAATTTCTCATTTAGACCCTTATTGGTCTTTTCTTTCTCAAGGCCAGTTCTTAGAGAGACAATATCTGCTTCAAGACACTGACAATTTTCTTCCCATTCTTGAATCATATCTTGAAGCACCTCTTCCTTTCATTTGGCCTCCTCCAATTCAAATTTCAAAGATAGAAAATCATCTTTGTATATTTTTGACGTCTTTTCCCTTTTCAACTTGAGCAACTCATATTTTAGCTACTTGTTCTCCTCTTCCAGTCTTTCATGATATCCTTGTTCTCCTTGTAGCAGAAGGGATAGACTATCCTTTCTCTTGATAACTTCTTCAAGTTTTTTTCCCCTAATAGGAAAACTCCTCATTATCATAGTTAGACACTCCTTCTTCTGGATGCTGCAACTATTCCTTAAGTTGCTTATTTTTATTCCTTGCTTTCTTCAACTCATCAAGGGCACTGATGAGTTCTCCCTCAAGGTCTACCACTCATTCCTCTTCGTTAGTGTAAGTATTTGCATACTTCCATCAGGGATCAAATTTTCTCTTTGCATTCTAATTTTAGGGGTCTCATACTGAAAATTCTTACATCATTTCATTAGGTCATGTCAAATTGATCCATTGATGGTTGTCTTCTCTTCCAAAAATCTAATTTCTCCCTCATAGAGTATACTTGTTGACCCTTCTTCAACTTGTCTTCAGTTATGATTTCATGGTCAATTTGCAATCATGCTTTCATTAGGTCATAGGGCATGTTTCATTAGGTCTTAGGGTTTCATTTCCAAGGTCAAGAGCATGATTTAAAAGTGTAAATAAAGCGCAGCAAGGGTACGAGGATGATAAATAAGTCAAGTATGATGGCTATTAATTCATATCAACTATATAATTATCTTTTAAACTAATGTAATTTTCACCTCAAAAACATGTTTTTGAGGTGAAAACAGAGTATTTTGAGTTAATTTGTATTTCTTATGTAATTTTAAGTCACTTTATGTAATAAATGATCCCGGATGCACCAATGCATCTCTCCTTGCTACAAGACAAAGAAACACTGCAAAAAATCAGTTCAAGTTAAGCATCATCCACCTGAAAAGAAACAAAGAAGGAAAGCCATTAAAAACAAAGATTTGAAAAGGTCAAGAAACATTAGAAAGTGGGTTTTTCAAGTCAAAAATCAAAATCTACTCCTATATAAGGTCTCACATTTTATTTTCAAGTTCATCATTCTCATTTGGCAAAGAAGGAGTCAAAAAGTGAAGGAAAGAGGAGAGGTTGAGTGAGTTTTGAAGTAGTGGTGAAGTGGCGCTACGCTGTTGTAGTATAGCACTGCGCATTTTAGGCAAGAGAGTTGGCACTACGCGTTGAGGGGTGGCACTATGCGTCTGAGCTAGGCATTGTGTGTCTAGAGGTTTTCGCAGTGCAAATTTTACATTGCGCTACGCGTTGAGTGGTGGCGTTGTGCGTCTGTGGTTGGTGTTGTGCATTGGTCAGAAAGAGCAGAAAGCCTCCAAACTTCATAAAAACATCCAAACAACCCTCTCATCTCTCAAACAAGCAAGTGCACTCCCTCTACCTCATCATTAATGTTGCAATTGCAGGGTTTGAAGGAATTTACCATGCCAAATATGAAACCCTAGTTTCTCCCTCCATGACATTCTAGAAACCCTAATCCCCTCTATTTTTCCCACCACTTATCACTAAACCCTAAACCCCTTTCATACATCACTTCGTAACATCTATACCCCCTCATCCTTTATCCCACAAATTATAGCTCAAAAAGGGCCCAAACCCCACTCCCTTACTTTCATAATTCATATCCTTCCCTTCATTTTCTAGTCTATCAAAATACCTCATAAGGTCATCTCCCATCCCCTCACTCCTAAATCACTCTTATTTATTCCCTTTATCCCGTTTCTTCGAGCGTACAACCTCAAACCTTGCAAACATGGACAGAGAATACCGAGACTATGAGGAGGAGGAAAACACAGGTAGTGACAGTTCAGCAGATAGACCTCGGCATTAGAGAAAACCATACAAGGGAGGTAGAATTATCAAGGAAGAGCCATCAAACCTCAGAGAATTGCAGGCCTCTCAGTTGGCTGTCATTTGTTTCAGACATCAAGGGTGCTATGAGTTCTGTGAGCAGGTAGAGAGAGTTCAAGATCACCTTGAGCTCACCAGACTTTTTGTAGCCCATCTTCAGGACAACATGGTGACTCTTGCTGGGGTGACATTCACAGTCTCACCCTCCATTATTGCAGATGCAACCAGGATTCCGGATGTAGGGGAGAAATGGTACAAGGCACAAGACCTAGATGAAAATTATTATGAGCCTTATATCAAACCCATGTACAAAAGTGAGGCGAAAAGACTTTTTCCTTTCAGATTCCTTGAGGACAAGTATGCCCCCATGATGAAAATGATGATGAAATATTTCACTTGTTAGGGCAGATTTTCTAGGCTGTACACCTATCACATCAGGCTTCTCATGCATTTACCAGGGTGAGGAAGTTAAAAGTCCCTTATTTATTATTCAGGAATATTGAAAAGATGGCCCATTTTACGCAGAAAAATCCATTCCCTCAACAGATGAGCAGTCTCTATTATTATTCCCTGATCAAGATAATTTTGCTTGATCATCTTAGCCTCCTCAACATCTCCTGGGAGACATTTATTTCTCATGAAATCTTTAGGGGCCTACAAATTCCTCCACCAATGTCCCAAGAATCAGGAGGACCTTCTAGCAGTGCTCAAGTGAAGACAGTTGAGAAGGCCAAAGAGAATAGAGATACCGAGGTGCCTTGGACTTACTTGACGTATTAGAGGGGCACAAGGAGAATGTTTGCATCTGATAGGCAAGTGTTTTCTCCACAGTATGTGGAAGGGACCTTTCCTTCTTCATCAACCCACAGGAAAATGCTTGCTCCACAAGATGTGGAAGGGGCTTTGCCTTCTTCATCAACACAGCAGGTACAAGTGCATCAGCTGCACAAAGGGAAGGAAAAGATGCTAGAGGAAAGTTTTGATGATGAGGAGAAAGAGAGAGACTTTGATTTGATAGAGCATGATGAGCTGGAGCAACATTATACTCATCATGGAGTGGAAATAATTGACTTAGAGGCTCAAGATGAAGAAACAATAAATGACATCATCATAGAGGAAAAGGAGGCTCAAGTCCAAGCATTGATGGAGAATTTGGAGAGGGCCAAGTATGTCATCACATATTTGGAACAAGAGAACAAGCAGTTGAGTGACAAGCGGGTCCTCATGGAGCTGGAACTTCTCAAGGTAAAACGACAAGTTGACAAGGAGGCACTAGTCACTTTGTCTCCTATTAAGAAGGAAATTGAGGATGATATAGAGACTTGGCTTGAGAGAGTCAATTTGCACCTCGAGAAGCTGTTGTAGAAGGCCAATAGGGACAACCAGATGATCAGGCACATGGCCTACCTTACAGGACCTGAAACAAAATTTGCAACATGAGGGTCAAAAAGATGAAAGCTAGGCTAAGGCGGGCTCTAAAGGGAAAAAAAGAGGAGGATAAGCTTAAGTTTCTTACTGAAGCTTCCTTGGCTCTTCAAGATGCTTGATGGTGGTGCTGCTCACCAATTTTGGTCAGGTTTGGAGAAGATTTTGTTTTTTGCAAATTTTGGAAATTGCACACACAAAAAATCTGCCTCAACGCGCAACGCCACTGGCACTGCACTTTTCCTAGGGGACCTCAATGCAAACATGGCTTGAATTTTTGGATTTATAGTGATGATTACATGCACCCTATGTATTTTCTAAGTTTTTGGGGCAGAACTGGTCCACCAAAAGGTCAAAAAACACCCTAAAAATGACTTTTCTACCACTTTTTGGACACACAGAAGTAGTCTTGGGAGAATCAACTTTTGAGGGGTAAAATGAGCTTCAAATGGATAAATTCTAGGTGTTTTGGAAATTAGACTTGAATACCTTTCCAATGAGCTATCATGACCTCAATTTGGATGTCGGGAAGGCCTCCAAAGGGACCTTAAAATGGCAATGCGCGTAGGGCACATTTTGCACGGGATGGTTTTTTTTCTATTTTTTCACTGTGTTCATGGATTTTATGTCATGGAGGATGTTTTTCTATGGTATATTATGACTTGGATTGTAAATATGTTGTATAATTTGTAGTAGAGGGTAGATTCATTAGATTAAAAGTCAATTTGAGCTAACCTGAATCCGTTTTTCACTTTTAGAGGCAAGTTGTTAAGATGCCTATGTTCCTATTTCTTGTTCAGTGTTGGTTAGATTAGCTCCTCATCTTAGGGATTCGACCCTCGAGGATGGGAGGAGGTTGAAACAATGCCTATGTCTTCTTCTTATTTCTCATTGTAAAGGGTTGGACTCAGCTAGATGCTTATGCCTTGATTGTACATCATTTTGTAGCAGTATAGTAGGAGATTAATAAAAATTGTAGCTATTTCTTTGGGATTCAAGTGGTATGGAGTTTAGTTCAATTTCTTCTCTTCTGATCATATGTTAATATGTTTTGTGTACTTCATTAATAATTTCATAGCTTCTAAGTGAATGTTTTCAAGTTGATAGGCAGAATCCATAACATCACTTCTCTACTTTGGGGAAATATTCACCATTATATGTTTTCTACAGTTTAGGAAGGATCCATGGTAATAACATGCTCTTCCTAGCTTCTCATATATCTTCAAGCACCTCACCCATCAAGCCCTAGAGCTAAACCTTATGCCTACCTTGCCCCATTGAACACAATGCACTTTTGACCTAATTCCCTAGCCCTAACTGTCCAACTCCTCCTGATCCAGCAAAACCCCTTCAAAAGAAAATCAAACCTTGTGCTACTATACCTAGCCTAATATCCTTTTCTTGATCCAGTCATCTTGGCTGAGATCCTTACGGGGAGATCCCTCTCCGGGCCTAGTAGGGCTAGCTACTTGGCTAAGCATGGTTTGTGGTTACCCTGGCATTGCCTTCCTTTAGCCTAAGGTTCGATCCAGGTGATAACACTCTTCTTTCTCTTCAGAGTCCATAAGATCCTATTTCTTAGAGTTTGTTTTGAGGGCCATAAGAAGATACTCATTTGATCCATTTTCCGATGAGTCTTGATAGTCTAATTTCGTGCCCGAACTATCCTCTTTGCAATAGAATCCCTTCTTCTTGTAGAGTTTCTTCTTCTGAAATGTCTTAGGCTTATTTCTAAATTTCATACCTTCTTCTCTTTCAATCTCCTCTTTGTAAGGGCATTTGAAAGAGAAATGCCCAACTCTTCCATAGTTGAAACACTTAAAGGGAAACTTCCCTTTATATTTACCATAGCCTCGCTTCAATTTTCAGGCTAGTTGAGCCAAATCCTGATCAGATTCACTTATAGAGAAATCTTGATGAACTCTCTTTTCCTTTCCCTTATTGGATACTTTGAATGCAACATCCTTTGGTTCAGATTTCTCCATTCCTACTCTCATCCCATAGGCTGTGAGAGTACCACGTAGCTGATCGATCTTGAGATCCTTTAGGGTGACCATTTCCTCTATAGCTGAGACTTTGGCATTAAATCTCATGGATAGAGATCTTAATACCTTTTGAATGATCAAATATTATTTTACTTCCTCACCAAGTCCTCTAATCGTATTAACTACTTCATCAACTCTTAGGAAGTACTCAACTATGCTTTCATTCTCAGTCATCCTCAAGCTTTTAAACCCCATTCTCAAGGTTTGAGGTTTTGCTTGCTTCACTTTTCCATCTCCTTCATGACATTGGTTAAGCTTCTCCCATCTCTCATAAGTAGACTTACAATGCATAACATTCATAAGTTCTAGCTGACTGAGACTAGTAAGAATGGAATGCTTGGCTTTACCATTGCTTAGATACAATTTCTTGCCATATCCTTCTGTGGGGGGAATATCTGGGACATTGTAACTTACTAATGTTGAGGTCCAAACATCTACCCCCAGGGACATAAGATATGCCTCCATTCTTACTTTGCAAAAGGCATAATTGGATCCATCAAAGACCGGTAGCCTACTCGAGTAAACTTCTTTACTTTCTTGCCTATTCATAATTCCTTAAGGATCTACCTTCCATTGGTTAAACTATTACGAAAGGAACTTGCTTTGATACCAATTGTTGGGAATAATGAATCGCTGATGGGGGGGGGGGGGTGAAAGTAATTTAAGAAACTCTTTATTTTATTTTCTTATTGTGCTTATAGTTTTTTCTTATGTTCTTTCATATGTTAAAGCATTCAATCATAAAGCAGTAAATATTATAAAATTTTAGAACACATACTCAAACAACAATATCATGATTAGAATACATTTGACACAATGTTTTCACATGGAAATGCAGAGGGAAAAAAAAACCAATTTGTTGTTTGTTTTATGATGTAATTTAAGAACCAAATTAATTACATCTATTTGTTTGTGAACACCCACTCATTAGAGGCACCAACCCCATTTTGTTTAGCAAGCACCAACTTGCCACGAGGCACCAACCTATTTTGTTTAGCAAGCACCAACTTTCCTATAGGCACCAACCTATTTTGTTTAGCAAGCACCAACTTGCCACTACCACTATTTTACTATTTCATACAATTTTCATACTGGTAATAGAGGCATACAAATTATAAGTAAAACACCAACTTAATGGTTGTCTACAGATTCAAATTTTGCACTATGCTTTCTGAACATTTGTGGCAATGTTCCTCTTACTGGCCACTGCAACACTTGCTCTATGCTTTGCTTTCTCTACTCATGGCTCTCCACTGTTTCACCAAAACACTACCCTTGCAACACCCTGCTCTGTGCTCTGCTTTCTCTTCTTAGGGCTCTACACTTTTTCACCACAACACTACCCTTACAACACTCTTCGCCAATACACAACTTACTTCTCTTCACTCTCACAAGTATGCTCACTTAGCCCATTAGCTCAATGGAGGTTCACAATTTTGTTCCCTTGATTCTCTTGGCTCGATGTAGTCATTTTCATCATCAATTCTTCCGATGCATGTACCTCTGGCATGGCACCTCATTCTTCTGTTGATTTACGCAAACTCCAGTTCAGTCATGGCACCAAAATCATAAGGATAGGCGACGATCACTTCTCTGTTATATAACTGATTCTCAATGTCGTGTATTAACTCTCATTCCTCCTTACATTTTTCACAAAGAATCCCCATGAATATTTATGGCTTGTAGATATTTGGCCTTACGTTCTCATGTAGTCTCTGTTCTTGATTTATATCTACAACGCGTGCATGGTAAGTCTTCAACCATCAACCTTACTATTCTGCATCCAATACCACAACTGTCGATTCATACATCTTTCTTGGCTTCATGTACTGTCATTTTAGATATTTTCATCGCGGTGTTGTGTAGTGGTGTAATGCTACAAAATAGCTGATTTCTAACCTTCGGTTATATCTAGCCCCTCTTAAATTGACCCTTATTGAAATTCTATCATATGACTGAGGGCAGTGATCGAGGGCTCAGCCTTAAGGTTCTAAGACCTCCAGACCCTCAATGACAGCTATATTTCCTTTGTTATCCCCTTTTCCTTTGTTTTCATGTTTGTTTCAAACACAAGCCCTTAATACCAACGAAGCCCTTTTATCGGGGATTTCTATCTATTTCTTCTTATGCCGGTAGCCATAAAGCACTGATTTCTCATTTCCTATAGGCTCCTCTACTAAGCCCTATCCTTCGGTTCCTTAAGACTTTGTGACCACTTGCTAGCCCTCAAATCGATGATTCTCCATTGTAGCAAATGTGCCAACCATCACAAACCTTTGATCATTGATTATTGATGTGACATCATCATTGCCACGTGAAGTCCTCTTAGTGGTGACACGTAACATGTAAATATGGCCCATTAGGCTACCTCAAAACATAAAAAATGTCTGCCATGTGTCCCTCCATACCGCCATGTCATGCTGATGTTAGCAGCGACTTGGAATTATTAGAACTAATCAGATCCTTCCATGTGTCCACATCAGAACTAACCAGATGCCTCCACATGTCCTTCCTAGAGGAGAGAGAAAGGGGCCTACCGTACCCTTGTTTTACATCAAATTCCATTATAATTTTCTCTTTGTCTCTCTTGGAGATTTAACAAAGGATGCATAGTGTTGACTTATTTAAGTCAATCGACGTTCGTTGATTGGTGAATCTCCTTCATCTTTGCGCCACACCTTGGAGTCTTCTGATTGCTAATATGTTGGGACCTTTGACATACGATATCACTAATCGCTGATCATAAATTCAAAATAGTTGTGTGATGCTCCTTAGAACCTCCGAATGACGATATGTTAAACATAACTTTAATTGGCTCTAACTTTTGGTCCAAAAGTCCATTCTAGGACTTCCTCATACCACTGGAAAAATTATTCTGAGCACTATCCAATGGAGGGGGTATGATTTATCTTTGAGCCCATCGGCTACCTCAAAGAGGGCTCCAAAGTCTTTGCACAGTTGGAATCACAACCACCATGGCATGAAGCCTAATCATTAGGCTGAGCCTTGTTTGACATCAATGGCAACACTTACACAACTATCTAGCTACATACCATCAAACTCCCAAAATAAACCATATAAGATCATTCATATAGTAGTTATATTATTCATCAATCACAAGTCCATAAATTACAAGTTCTCATTTATATAACATGTAAGGGTGCACATAAATAAAATAACATGGAGTGCAATCCATCTTTGAATTGAAAATACATCAACAAATAAGCTTTGAATCGCCTCTAGCATCCAAAAAATTCATGCTACAAAAAATTCCTACATATCATCAAAATCATTGCCCACCTTGGGATCTTTATCATTAATATCACCCTCTAAGTATTAATATAAGATAGACAAGACATAGCATGTAAAGTCAAGATTTTGTTTGAGTGACATGTACATTTTTAGTAGGGTCATGATAGAGGAGTTTAAAATCAATGTCACTAACATCAAGGTACATATAGGGCTTGGTTCTCTTGATTAAATATGAATTACATACCCTAGTACATGACAAAATCCAATAGAAGCATTGCAATCCCCCCAATCTTGAAATCTTTAAAAACTAATAAGTCTGCTAGATTTTGAGTCAAATATGAAATTCTACTTTCTCCACATCAAAATATAATGAGGTCGGAACCACTCTCAAACATCTTGAGTCAGTTCATGTAATTTTAAAAATTTAAGTAAAAGGATGAGAATGAAAGATAAAGGAGAATGCCACTTTTACTTTAAGAATTTAACTAGGGCCATAGGTTTGAATATTAGGCTACTATGGGTGTAGTATTACTATAGCTTTTTCTTCCCCATACCACTCTCTATACTCCCACGGTACTCTTGAACATCTATTTCTCTAGCCCACTTGTTTTTGCCTCTACGTGGCCAACATATTATATAAAAAAATACCTTATAATACACATATTTCTATACAACATATAAAAAACCTTTACCCTCCTATTATATGCTAAATATATTATTTTATTTTTTCCTCATTTTTTATGCTCAAATTATACGAACACACATGATATGGTATTGTTTTGTCAGTGAAGCCCAAATGTTGTTAGTCACCATATGTCCACTATGAATGAAATTTTTTTAGTTGCGGAGCTCTCTCTCTCTCTTTCTCTCAGTAACTGCGCATTACACAGTCATAAGCCTCAATCCTTCAAATTTTTCTTTGTTGATGAAGCATGTGCAATCTCTTCTCTCCATCTTCATGTAGTACGCACTTCCAGTGACTAGTCAAGTTGATCTTGCCTAGAGGTTGCCTCTTGCACTTGGGCCTCGAGCAATCCTTCCTCTGAGTGACTATTTGTTGCATATGATAGCCTGATAGAATAGGAAATTATCCATGGAAATAAATCTGCATTTCCATGAGTGAATTTCCACTTCCATGTGTTTCTAATTGAGAGCTTATCAATATTTCATTCTCCATTGTCACAATTCCTCTGGCTATAAGACGAGAACCAGCTCAAGAGCTCACTCAAAGTAGTACTGAAGGTGCTAGGGAGAGTTCTAAATTAGGAGCACCTATCTTGACAAATACTAGGTATTTTATGGATAGGTCCACCACTATATCATGGTTGATGATAAAGGATGATTTCAATAAGAAGGAGTTATAGGAGGACCTTGTAGACAAAGAAATTTACATCAATGTTAGGAGATATGGATTCCACAAAATTTCTTTAAGGTATATGGTGTTACATTATGCATAAGCAGTCGATTGGATCTTGGAGGGTCTAGACTCCAAGAACATGATCCTAAGTAGTGTGACTGGGAAAGCACTTGTGACATATCAACTACATGATATCTACGCATACTATAAGCTTTCAAAATTATAATTTTATCTCAACTCTCAATATTATACATCTTGGGATTATTTGAATACCAAAGATGTGATTAGATCACGGTGGAAGGAAGTACTCAAGTTTTTCCAGAGGCAAGAGGGGATCTAAAGGATAAAATCATTAAAGAATGTTAACTAGTACTTCATGGAATTGTGTTGCAAACTGTATGGATAAGAAAGCACCAAGTTTTGTGAAGAAGGATTCATCTACATGCTTTATCTAATAGTCACAAAAGGGAAGATCTTCAACTGGTCATATTTACTGGCCCATCAGTTGCAGATTAATGTATCAAAGTTGAAGAAGGATGTAGAGCCTTGGAAAAGTTGGTTCTTCATGTCTGCAAACTTGATTGATGGAATCTGTGCAAGAAATGAGTTTCTGGCTCTAGAGTGGAAGGGGTTTGAACAACCTCTCTCTGTCCACATATATTGTGAGCTACTCTTAGAAATAAATTACAGAGGAGTTTATGAAAAACTACTTGAGAAGTTATTTGCTGTTCTTTATGAGATTTGAAGAATAAGCACCTTTATGATATATCAATCTAAAGAATCAGTTATGGAAGTTGTAGATTGGTTCGCTTCTTCCTAATGAACTTATATCAGAGTCTTTGGTTCCCAAAAGTCACCACATATTTTACTAAAGTACGTGACTGATAAGGTGATTATGCATGAGATTGGATATTATCTTTGCTCAGGATTGTCATAACTATTACAGAAGAAAACATTGCCATGGCCTATCCTTCCTTTACAAGTGGGGTCATATGAACTGAAAAGTCTAAAGGAAGCGGAATCAGAAATTGTTGAACTTACCCGCCTCAAGTTCGGTTAAATGAGTTTTTATTGATATAACCCTAGGGGAGTATGCAAAAAACATTGTGCTAAGCTAAATTTTACCTAGGCATATGTTCCTCTCACTCTGTAAGATGAGGAAAATATTAAGAATCAATACAATGCTTCTAGAATAAAAAGAAAAGGCGACACGACAGGCCCCTCTAACATAGCCCATATACTAGATCTTGTGAAAGAAGGGGACCAACAGTAAGTTCCCACTTAAGATAATGTTTTTAATTCAAAGAGGAAGATCGTGCATAATCCTGAAGAAGAGAGGAGCAGAAAATTCAAATTTGATCATCATACAAAGGGCACAATTGAAGTAGAGAGGAAAATAAAGGAATTTGAAGAAGCTAAGAGGAATTTGCAAGAAGAAGAGCGTGTTATCACTGAGGATTTTCTCAAGGTTAAAGAAAGAAATTTCCGAGGCAACCACAAACCTAATCTTTTAGACTCGGGTTCTAGCCAACCTAAGTCTAGAGAGGGCTCTCTCTTTATAATTTAACTTTGCTTTGGTGGGATTTTAGGCTAGTTCTTAGTGCTCATGGGATTTTTATTTTGAAATTGAAGTTGGGTGGTGGAATTCTGGGAATATATGGGTAGAGAAAACCTTTAGGCCATTGGGCTATGGAGTCAATCAAAGAGTGGCTTAACTGGATTAGATCAATTACTAAAGGAAGAGTTCACAGGGAAAGGTAGCACAACAAAATGAAAATTTGCATGTTCAAATGGATGAGGTAGTCCTAACCAGGGTAAAAGGGCAATGAAGAATCCTTAAACTGGGATCAAGATGAAGAATAGAAGGAGATTAGTAGCAAAGGGCAACTAAGAATCCTTTACTATGGACCAAAGGGGGGGAACTACAGAAGTAAGGGAGAAATTAATAATTCCTAGACGAAGATAGTTTAGCAGAAAACAATGAGAAAGTAAATAGTCAAGACAGAAATCATTAAAGCTAATTCTGAAATATAATTCCTTGTTTACGATTTAGATTTCATAGAGAAACATGTGAATATTTATAAACATGAAAAGAAAACAATAATAAACATGAGAGATAATACTTATTTGATTTCTGCTGTATACAAGAATTCTGTGAAATGTCTTTATTTTATTCCTTGATCCAACAAGCCAGTCCAATCTTGATTATAATAGCTCCTTAACTTGATATGAACTGTCTACAGAAATTTCTTTGAATCCACCCCAAATACTTCAAATGAAGAAGTATTTGTACTAATTCTAAACTGAAATATCTTGAAGAAATATCAAGATTGGTTTTACAAATATCTTAAACTATTTTACGCTAATAGAACTTAAATAAAGGACATTCAAAAATAAATAATCTATTTGGAACTATTTTTATGGATTTACAGTGACAAAGGAGAGAAAGTCGAATTTGATAGCAACTCTTAATTGATGATGAGGCATCCTAGTTACTAACTGCATCCCTTCTTTCTACATTCCGCTCCAACAATTCTGGATGATTAGGGTTCATTGAGACCTTTGTATATCTCAATCTGTGATAGATATGTAAAAGGTGAAAGAGTTTATTGTAGATAAGAATGTTTTTGAGATAAACCTCTCTTAGTTTCCCAAAATTCAGCTCCATATGTTCTCAATATTCTCTACAAAAAGATGTCTAAAACAGGACTTTACATAGTCCGAAAAATAGGCTGTGAAGACATGTACTTATCTCCCTTTTCTTAATACCTGTGTAAAAAGTAAGATAGCTTTTTGTAGATTGGCCTTTTAGGAACAAACACCTCCTCTAGTTTCTCAAAATACTTCTTGGATTGGCCACAATAGTTTTTGAAAAACTATGACTTAAATAGGAAATTTATGGAGAATGTACCATTTCTGCTCTGATTTCATCTTTTAACCTTAAATTTCTTTTAACTGTTTTTCACTTTTACTTTGGATAAACTTCATTGTTGCTGGTGAAAGTGTTTTCATCTCTGTTTAACCCTTACTATATCCATGTTTACTTTTACCGCTCTATTTTTTCATTTGTCTTCACTTTGACATGAATCTGTATGCTCTGTAACTGTCTTCCCTGTTGTTTATCTTCATGTTAGCTGATTTAATTGACTTGGTCTTTAATCTGATAATCGTTAACCCTGATACACTTTGACTGTTCTTTAATGTGTCCTTTTACCTTCACTATACATTTTAGGTTTTTTACTGTCTATTTCAACAGTAAATCATTTAATTCCATGTTTCCTCTGCTTGTCTTTTAACTGTATGTTTTATTTTCCATCTTTGTTTGAATAGATTTGATAAAAATCTCAGAGTAAATAGGTCTTATGACTAGTATTAAGACTATTTATTTGAAGTTGCGGTCTTTTAATCACTTGTAAAATAAAACAAACTATTAGGAAAACGTTGGGTTGATAGGGAGGTTCATTAATGGGTTTATTGAGCTTTATAGGTCTATGAAGTGAGTCCAAAGTGAGTTCGAGAGGTAAACGATACTTGAATTGGTTAGCAAAGGCTTCAAGTGGAGTAGAAGGGTTTCATAAGTTTACATAGTAGAATGGGCGAAGGGCGAGAAAACCTAGGTTCTTGGGGTTTGATATTTAATGGAAAAACTTTTATAATATGGCGCGAACTGAATGGTAGACGGTTTGTCGCGTAGCGGGTGGGTGGTAAGCGGTTTGTTTTGCACAACTTTTGGGCACTTGGTGTTATTGGGGGGAGGCTGCCCAATGCCATTCATCGGGCACCACGCAGCATTAGGGCCCAACAGGAAACCACCCATATCGGGAAGGTAAAGGTTGGTCTTTGGAGGCCTTGAAAAATCAATGAGGATCATTAGATTTAATGGGGGAAGATTGGGCAGTGGTCGGTTCATGAAGATGCATCAATGGTAGTGGGGGGCCCCGCGAGGGTTTAAAAGCGGTGGGTTTTAATTAATCACTGCTAATGGTGGATTAAGGGCATCGGGGGTGATTTCATTGGCGGATGGCTTGACTTGTAATTAACCACGGATTGATTAATTATGTCAGGTTTTATTCCTAAAGTTTATATTTCAAATTTTCGAGGTGGTTTATTAATATAAGGGTTTTAATGATATATATATGGGAAGGGTTTATATTTCTTTTTGGGATTTAATACATATATAAGTGCTAGAAATTAATATGAAGATGGCAGAGAATGGGTTTTAGCTCTAAGTGTAATGTATCTAATTCATTTGCTTTTCATAAACACATTGTAACTTTCGCTAAAATGTTAATTTTTGAGGGTTTTTTAGGAAAGAGGGTTTACATGGGAGTATTTGCTTTCCCTTAGGAAAATAGAGTTTAAACCTTAGGAAAAGGGGTTTCATGAGGGGAATGAGGGGGAGTGAAGAGGGGTAAATGTTTATGAGGGGATTTTTTGTACTTAATGTCTATAAGTCATTAGGCCAAGGGTTCGGTCCCTCTAGAAGTCAGAGAAATGCTCTGAGCCCCTTTGACTTAAGATTTTAGGTATTTAAGACTTTTCTTGGAAATTAGTTAAGTGCAAAGTGTAATGAGTGAGGGAGGTTAATCAATTTGACTTTGTGGATTTGATACATGCCCAATTATTATCCATACTTGGAACTTTGATGATGAAGGTGATCAACATGCTTTTATCTAACAATCATCACAATTATGCAACCATTCTTATACTTACCCACCTACCCATCCTACCATTTTTACTTCTCTTTATTAGGGTGCACTTAAGCTGGCAAACCCTTTATCAAAAATTTTCTTTTTTTTCGCAATAGAAATCTATATTAATCTAACCTTATTACTTCCAGGGCTCGTATTAAACAATTGAATTCCTTTTATTTACTCTACCTATCTACTTATCTGCCAAGATTAAATAGTTTGGTCAGATTTTATTCTTTATCTCTAAGCATAAAATTGAAAATATGAAATAGCCAATTTTAAACATTTTGACTATCCTTGGATTGTGGCAAAGGTAACAAGCTGCACACAATATTTTATTCTGCATCAAAAGTAAATAGTAGTGGCATTTTGACTTGCACACTTTCATGGTCTTTTTCTTTCTTTGGGTTCATTTTTTCATCTTTTTTGACCTTTTTATTCTTTTTGTCCTTTTATTTTTCTTTTAGGACATACCCTCTTTACATTTTATAGTTTTTTTGAGTTTTTGAATATGGAAAACATTTTTAGAAAGCAAAGATATGTACATATTACAGTTTTAATCTTAGTCATTCAAAAATTATGCCTCCTATGGTTATAGGAACCTAACAGTGGCTCCACTTGGGGATGGAATTTCCTTGTGAAATGTCAAGAACACCGCCGACTAGTAGCCTAATCCATTGGGCCAATCCCACAGATGTATATGCTCTGTTGTATAATATTTGTGACTGAAAATCTTGAACTAAAATCGTAGCCTTTTTTGCAAACTGAAATCTGATCTATGTTTAGACTATTGAGCTTATTTGCACTCGTCTACCTACTCTAGTTTGATTAAAAAGACTGCCATATCGAGTAATAACAAATTTCCAATGCATCTAGTAAAGTAAATGGATACTTAACAGAAGTTTGCATTCCACTTTTCTAGGTAGAAAAGTAAATTCAGAAAATAGCATTTTTATTTTTCCACTAGATTTAATAGCTCTATTGATGAACTTGGCAAACTCTTCTTCTACTGATGACTGCAATACATTGATTGAAGGATAATGGTAATACTTCCATATAATTTCTTCTGGATGATTTCTAATAGGAAAACAAACCTCATTCCAAACTGCTGCTTGATTTAAGTGATTCTCTAATTGTTTCTCCTCCTTGTTATCCACTGTAACCAAGTGCTCTGAATGCTCTTGATCTTCATCAACCATATCACATACAACAGGGAAGTATTTATCATTATCTTTGTCATGTAGAAGCTTGCAAGGGAGTTGTAAACTCTCATTAATTTTAGATGAAAGATCATGATCAATTAAAGTATGTTGTCTTATTTTAGTTATATCCAAGGAGAGAAAATTTGAGACATAGTTTTCATCAAATAAATTTGACTGGTCTTTAATTTCTGAAGAAACCACTAGTCAGTGAAGATGCTCTTATGGATCAATACTTTTAAGCTCTACCACTTATATATCCAGATCACCGGTCTGCTTTTGATTTTCACTGATGTCTTCTACTCGAGCTAGTTCAAGGCGTTGAATTTCTTCTTTACACTGATCAGTTTGTTGTGCTGCAAGAATTGTTTCCTGTGGGGAAACTTCATGGACCTCTAAACAACATACATCATCTTTTTCTTCATGAGGAGAATATAATTCAAGCAAGGTTTCTAGTTTTTGAAAAGGATTTTCTTCTAAAGCCTCTAATATTTCATAATCCATGAACTGATCATCATCATAGTAATCTTCTAGATATTGAATAAAAATTTCAAAATTGTCACAACAGTTTTGAATTAGCAATAGAGATGAATAACTTTCCTTGTATTTGTCATGAAATACAGTATGAAAATGCTTTAAAGAATATATGATAGAGGCTGGTAAATTTTCATACCAAGATCTAGCCTTTTCCCCTAAAGTTTCCATAAATATTTTCATAAGACAATCTTCATGGAATTTAACTTTAAACTTTCAGATGTGCATATGAAACCTTAATAAATGTAAAGCAACATCATTTCCTGTTTCATCTTTAAATAATGGAAGATTTTTTGACCATTCAATATTGGGCATAGGATTTGGAAAACCTTGAACCTTTGACTTGTCCAAAGGAGCATACCTACGTTGTATTCTCGAATTCATCTTGAAAACACTTTAATTCTAGAATGGAGTCACCATAGGTTCTCAATAACTCTGGATTCTTTTACTACTGGAGTCTTGATTATTTGAGGCTTCTTGATTGGAAAATGATCATCATAAGAGTCAGAAGAATGATGCTCAAATTTGTAAGGAGATTTTATATTTACAATTTCCAAAGGAAAATAATTAAAAACTAATCTAAGATCTTCTCTAAAATAATATATGCATTAAAAAACTTTCTTGATGAGAAAGAACATAATGTCTTGGATAACAATCCAAGTTTAAAGCCTGATCTTTTCACATAATGTTTCAGGTTCATTCCTCCAGTGGAGTCTTCATTGTAGAATTGATTCTGGAGTCCCCAGGTGGATGATTTTAACCTTTGTGTGTCTGATCACAATCCATCATCATAGATCAGATCTAAACCTGTAAAACAATTCTAAAGAAAATGTTAGTTCTCCCCAGTATGGTTGCCACTATGTTATCACTCAGAATTTTCTCAAGGTTAAAGAAAGAAATTTCTAAGGTAACCACAAACCTAATCTTTTAGACTCAGGTTCTAGCCAACCTAAGTTCATAGAGGGCTCTCTCTTTATAATTTAACTTTGTTTTGGTGTGAATTTAGGCTAGTTCTTAGTGCTCTTTGATTTTGATATTGAAGTTGGCTGGTGGAATTCTGGGAACAGATGGGCAGAGCAAGCCTTTAGACCATTGGGCTATGGAGTCAATCAAAGAGTGGCTTAGCTAGATTAGATCAATTACTAAAGGAGGAGTTCACAGGCAAGCTAACACAACAGAAAGCAAATCTGCAGGTTCAAATGGATGAGGTAGTCCTAACCAGGGTAAAAGGGTAATGAAGAATCCTTAGACCGGGATCAATATGAAGAGAAGAAGGAGATCAGTAGCAAAGGGCAACTAAGAATCCTTTAGTATGGACCTGGGGGGGAACTACAGAAGTAAGGGAGCAATTAAGAATTCCCAGACCAAGATAGTTTAGCAAAAAACGTAGAGAAAGTAAACAATCAAGACAAAGAGCATTAAATCTAATTATGAAATATCATTCCTTGTTTACCATTCATATTTCATAGAGACATATGTGAATATTTATAAACATGAGGAGAAAACAGTAATGAACATGAGAGATAATACTTATTTGATTTCCGTCGTGCACAAGAATCTTGTGAAATGTCTTTAACTCTATTCCATGATCCAGCATGCCAATCCAATCTTGATTAGAATAGCTCCTTAACTTGATATGAACTGTCTACAAAAATTTCTTTGAATCCACCCAAAATACTTCAAATGAAGAAGTATTTATACCAATTCTAAACTGAAATATCTTGAAGAAATATCAAGATTGGTCTTACAAATATCACAAATTGTTTGACACTAATAGAACTTAAATAAAGGACATTCAAAACTAATGAATCTATTTGGCACTATTTTTATGGATTTATGGTGATAAAGAAGAGAAAGTCGAATTTGATAGCAACTCTTAATTGATGATGAGGCATCCCAATCACTAACTGCATCCTTTCTTTGTGAATTCTGCAAGATTAGGGTCCATTGATACCATTTTATATCTCAATCCGTGATAGATATGTAAAAAGTGAAAGAGGTTATTGTAGATAAGAATCTTTTTGAGATAAACCTCTCTCAGTTTCCCAAAATTTAGCTCTAGCTGTTCAAAATATTCTCTGTAAAAAGATGTCTAAAACAAGACTTTACACAATCTGAAAAATAGGCTATGAAGACATGCACTTATCTCCCTTTTGGTAATACCTATGTAAAAATTGAGATAGATTTTGTAAATTGGCATTTTAGAAACAAAAACCTCCTCTAGTTTCTCAAAATACTTCTTGGATTAGCCACAATAGGTTTTGCAAAACTATGACTTAAACAAGAAATTTCTGAAGAATGTACCATTTCTGCTATGATTTCATCTTTTAACCTTAAATTTCTTTTAACCGTTTTTCACTTTTACTTTGGATAAGCTTCATTGTTGCTAGTGAAAGTGTTTTCATCTCTGTTTAACCCTTACATCATCCATGTTTACTTTTACTGCTGTATTTTTTCATCTGTCTTCACATTGACATGAATCTGTATGCTCTGTAACTGTCTTCCCTGCTGTTTATCTTCATGCTAGCTGATTTACTTGACTTTCTCTTTAATCTGATACTCTTTAACCCTGATACACTTTTACTGTTGTTTACTATGTCCTTTCACCTTCACTGTATATTTTAGGTCTTTTACTGTATATTTCAACGGTAAATCATTTAATTTCATGTTTCCTCTACTTGTCTTTTAATTGTATGTTTTATTTTCCATCTCTGTTTGAATAGATTTGATAACAATCTCAGAGTAAACATATCTTATGACTAGTATTAAGACTATTTATCCAAGGTTGTGGTCTTCTAATTGCCTGTAAAATAAAACAAACTATTAGGAAAACGTTGGGTTGATAGGGAGGGTCATTAATGGGTTTATCAAGCTTTATATGTCTATGGAGTGAGTCCAAAGTGATTTTGGGAGGTAAACCATGCTTGAATTGGTTAGTAGAGGCTTTAGGTGGAGCAGAAGGGTTTCATAAGTTTACACAATAGAATGGGGGAAGGGCGAGGAAACCTGGGTTCTTGGGGTTTGATCTTTAACGGGCAAACTTTTAAAATATGGCATGAACTGAATAGTAGATGGTTTGTCACGTAGCGGGCGAGGGGTAAGCGGTTTGTTTTGCATAGCTTTTGGGCGCTTGGTGGTATTGGGGGGAGGCCGCTCGATGCCATTCATTGGGCGCCACGTAGCATTGGGGCCCAATAGGAAACCACCCATATCGGGCGGGTAAAGGTTGGTCTTCGGAGGCCTAGCGAAATCAACGAGGATCGTTTGATTTGACGGGGGAAGATTGGGTGGCGGTCGGTTCATGAAGATGCACGAACGGTAGTGGGGGGGCCTGGCGAGGGTTTAAAAGTGGAGGGTTTTAATTAATCACGGATTATGGTGGATTAAGGGCATCGGGGGTGATTTCATTGGTGGATGGTTTGACTTGTAATTAACCATGGATTGATTAATTATGTCAGGTTTTATTCATAAAGTTTATATTTCAAACTTTCAGGGCATGGTATTAATATAAAGGTTTTATTGATATATATAAGGGAAGGGTTTATATTTCTTTTTGGGATTTAATACATATATAAGTGTTAGAAATTAATATGAAGATGGTGGAGAATGGGTTTTAGCACTAAGTGTAATGTATCTAATTCATTTGCTTTTCATAAACACATTGTAACTCAGGCTAAGAAGGTAATTTTTGAGGGTTTTTTAGGAAAAAGGGTTTACATGGGAGTATTTGCTTTCCCTTAGGAAAATAGAGTTTAAAACTTAAGAAAAGGGGTTTTATGAGCGGAATGAGGGGGAGTGAAGAGGGGTAAATGTTTATGAGGGGATTTTTTGTACTTAAGTCTATAAGTCATTAGGCTGAGGGTCTGGTCCCTCCAGAAGTTAGAGAAATGCTCTAAGCCCCTTTGACTTAAGATTTTAGGTACTTAAGACTTCTCTTGGAAATTAGTTAAGTGCAAAGTGTAATGAGTGAGGGAGGTTAATCAATTTGACTTTGTGGATTTGATATATGCCCAATTATTATCAATACTTGGAACTTTGATGATGAAGGTGATCACCATGCTTTTATCTAACAATCATCACAATTCTGCAACGATTCTTCTACTTACCCACCTACTCATCCTACCATTTTTACTTCTGTTTATTAGGGTGCACTTAAGCTGGCAAACCCTTTATCAAAACTTTTCTTTTCTTTTACAATAGAAATCTATGTTAATCTAACCTTATTACATCCAAGGGCCCATATTAAATAGTTGAGCTCCTTTTATTTACTCTACCTATCTACTTATCTACCAAGATTAAACAGTTTGGTTAGATTTTATTCTCTATCTCTAAGCATAAAACTGAAAATATGAAATAGCCAAGTTTAAACATTTTGAATATCCATGGATTGTGGCAAAGGTAACAAGTTGCACACAATCTTTCATTCTGCATTAAAAGTAAATAGTAGTGGCATTTTGACTTGCACACTTTCATGGTCTTTTTCTTTCTTGGGGTTCATTTTTTCATCTTTTTTGACATTTTTTTTTTTTTGTCCTTTGATTTTTCTTTTAGGACATACCCTCTTTACATTTTTTAAATTTTTTTGAGTTTTTGAATATGGAAAACATTTGCAGAAAGAAAAGGTATGTACATATTACAGTTTTAATCTCAGTCATTCAAAAATTATGACTCCTATTAGTATAGGAACCTAACAGAGTGGAAAAGAAAAGTAGAGTAGAAACATGAAGATGAACATAAGTAGGAGGAAGAAAGGAAACATATAGAAGAATATTTAAGGAAGAAAATAGAAGACATGCAAATAAGGAAGAAAGAGATGAAAAAGAAAAGGAAGAAGAGACTAGAAGGAAATAACAAGAAGAAGCCTTCTAGAAGAAAAAGATGGAAGAATAAAGTAGGAGGAGATAGGAAAAGGATATATAAGCCTAATAGTTTGATGATGAGAAGGAGGAAGATTACCAAGAAGAAGATATTATGCTGATTGCAGAACAAATGAGCTATCAGTCTCCTCTTACTGGTGGTCATCTCCAATTCAGTGAAAAGGGAATATTTCCTCCACTCGATGTAGGGACATGGGCATTTTAAAATTTACTTTTGATCAGCTGAAGATTAGAATAATGTGGGAGAGAAGAAGGTATTTTACAAATGACCCTTACCATGACCCAATTTCTATCAATACGGAAAGGATGATTGTGTTGAATACTAGAAATAATCCAAGAGTAGTTGTAACAATGAATGTAGACTTTGTGAATCCACTAAGGAGAACATTAACTTCTTGATGATATAAAATGAAACATTGGTAAAGGAAATGGCTTCTTCAAGGAAATAGGTTGAGCGTCTCATGTCCAAGAATCAGATATTTTCTTCCACTAGTGCAAGAAGAATGGAATTGAAGGTAGAAATACTTAAGGAAATCAATATTTTGGAAGACATTATGAGGCAGTTATATGATGAGATGTACACTCTCCATGAAGTAGTGGTGATCTTACATGAAGTACAAAATGGATCACAAAATATAGTAAAGTCCCTAAAACAAACATATACAACTATAGATGCAATTCATGACTGGGGCTCCAAACATATGAACATACCTGCGGTGTTTGTAAGGAAAAGAGAACAAGATGTTGAAATGGATAGGGCAGAGTTTAGGATGTTTATACGGATCTATAAGAATATCCATACTTTTGTTACCAGCACCACAACATCCTATTCTTGATTGTATCATGTGTTAGATGCTTTAGTCAGGATGCACAAGATACCTTATGTTGGAACATTTACAAAAGTAAAGAGTAGGATCATTATTAATTAAGAGATAGAAGATTTCTTGAATAACATCAAACATGCGATCACTCAAAATGAGATTGAGGTGGCCAAAGAATCTATTCTGCAGTATGTGATCGAGCCAACAAAGACACATATGAAGATGATCATGTTGTTGAGAAACATTAAAACAAATTCCAAGACCATATATCCAAATGCATTGGAGGGTAAAATTAGGTAGAATCCAGAGGTACCAATGAAGGTTGAGCACATAGCAGCAAAGTACAAAGTTTGACAACAATATCTTACTACATAGTTACATTCTACCATCGCAGAGTTAAAATTTCCATAAGTCTATGCATGATGTATTATTATTTTTTATGTCTAATAGCCACATTTTGTCTCATTGTAATGT
This sequence comes from Pinus taeda, assembly GCA_000404065.3. Classification (NCBI taxonomy): domain Eukaryota; kingdom Viridiplantae; phylum Streptophyta; class Pinopsida; order Pinales; family Pinaceae; genus Pinus; species Pinus taeda. The sequence goes on along the minus strand of APFE030900268.1, from coordinate 67,219 downwards.
TGTCTTATTATAATTTTATATTTCAAAAATAATAATAAAATGTAAATGTGTAAAGTGTAATTCTAAGAGTCACATAGGGAATATGAAGAGTCATGAGGTAGCTCAAAGGTTAAAGAAAAGCTAAAAGACAAATGGAAGCTCAAGAGTCTACCTAATTTCATGGGCATAATAATTAGTATTAATATCTACCTAATTTCATGGGTATAATAATTAGTATTAATATCTACCTAATTTCATGGGTATAATAATTATTATAAAATAAATTATTAAATTATATTTGGATTTTCATGACTTTAATATATATATATATAATATATATATATAATTGTACTTCTATATATATATATTTTTTATATTTATAATTAATATATATAGACTATTGATTTTAGAATTGGAATGGGGATAATAATATTATTAATAAATTATGAACTAGTAATCTCAATTTATTCTGATTGGAACGATTTATTAATAAACAATTAGATTTAGTTAAATAATCAATTAAATTAATAATTTAATATCCAGTATGAGTTCTTTACGGATATAATTTTACCTATTTTAACTATTCTCTAGGAATAATAATAATTAAAAATTGAGCAAGATTATTAATTATTTGAATAAGGTCATAAGGTCAAAATTAGTCGTTTTAAATCTAACCGTTGGAGTCTCTGCCTAAACTATTTAACTAGCTAAACTGGATCAGCTCTTCAACTTGTCCTGACGATGAACCACACTAGTTGGTTCGAAACGCGTCGACAAATGATTATTGATGTGATTTCGCCGAAGATTTTCTAAACAATGTTATGGATCACAGAAGTCTAAATTCCTTATTAGTTTTGAGCAAGCTCAAGAGTCACAAGGGGAGGTGAAATGTCACCTCACTTGTTATAAATAAACCTTCATAACTCACAAAAAGGCCTATATTTTTGGGGAGCTAGCCTTGGATTCTCTAGTTTAGCATAGGAGAGAAGATATTTATTTAGATAATAAAGTAATAACTTCATGTTCAACTATAGGGGTAGTGGTCCACCATTCTACTTGTGTACTTGGAATTTTCACTTAATCATTAGAAGTTGTCATAACCAACACACTTTCATGCATGTATCATGGGTGCTGTAAGACTATTCTTTTAAGGTATGCAATATATGATATTTGCTTACATGCTAAAGAAAATGAACTACTTTGTTGACTTTAATGTATATGTTGTTGAATGTGCATTTTTATTTTCTTTCATGATCATTATTATCTTGTGAAGTATTTTGTACATTAAATACAAGTCTTTCCTTGCTCTTGTGTATCTCTTTTAGGATAGCACTATTAATTTTCTACCAGAGGCTCATTCTTTCTTTCCCTTCCATGGAAACCCTTTTTATGCATTGAAATTGGTATTTCACAAAGCTTACTTGTTTCCTTCAAAGTTATGTGTATGATCTCTTAGGTTGTTTATTGTAGCTAAGGCATATCCTTAAGATCACTTTAATGATGGTCGGGCCCATATTCCGAATGAAGTTCCTATCCCAAATGGTGTGAGGTCTAATTGAGACTTCATGCCAGGTAGGACCCATTACTATTGGCGGCTTCTAGCACTGTCAACACCGTTTGAAGAGTTTGAGTAGATCGAGCCCACAAGTGAGTTGGTAGCATGCTCGAGCCACAAATTAAGTGAGCCAGTTGGGCCTCTCCAACATTTGTTGGAAGAAATGGAAACAACCGAGTATCTGATACCTGACCAAGCATGGACCATCAAAGTAAGTCAAGTTAGTAATCCCCAAACTCAATTAATGTAGTCGACCCCTTATGTATTTTCACATGGATTATTTTTCCCCAACCAACCCCCCCGACTAGTTAAGTACGAGTAAGAATCTCCTCTTTTATTCGACCATGACCATAGAATTCAATGGAGAACCACAATGGTAGAGCATTTGGTCAAAATCATTCAAGTGACCATGATTTGGAGGAGGATGGGTTAAGTGCATAATAGGGACCTGGTGTGTTGTTTGACCAACGTTGACACCACAAAATCATGGGCTTCGAGACCACAATCTCTATCGCTATACCCAAGTGTCTCAGAGAAAATTACGAAAATGGTGAGTTCAAGGAAAGCAAGATGTATCCACTCATTGACAATAAAAGATATTTCCTGCGAGTAAAAGCATAGTCCTGGGTTGATAGAGAGGAATGAACATCCTATGGGTTAGTTGCAGGGTAAGGGACCGTCAAGCCAGATGTGTGTTAATTTGGTTGGGTGTGTCAAAATGCGAGTATAATATGGGAAATCTAAAAGAAAATTATTTTCATCTTCAACCTTCTTAGGATGCCACAAGTTACAAAATATTTAATCTTATGGTATTTTAGGAATTTACCAAACTCTACTTTCAGTGTAAAGCTCATGAGAATTATTTCTTATCTTCACAATATTCATTTTCCTTTTAATAATAGTCAAAACAAAAAATATATATAAATTAATTATTTATTAATAATTATAGAATAATAATAATAATAATTAAATTTAAAAATAAATTCTAACGCTTTTAAATCTATAAGAGTTTTCCAAGCATTTTGATATAATGTAAATACATGTTTCTATATATGCATAAATTTTCACATGCTTATACATGTTTTATTGTAAAATTTTAATATATTTAAGTATATAGTAATTGGATTTCATATAATTTTTTCAGGTTGAAATAAAAAAAGTAAAATAATTATAATAATTATTAATTAGAAATAATTAAAGTATTTATATTTAAATTAAAGATAAATTTTTATAATTAATGTAATGTAATAATCAGTAAATTGAAAAAAACAGAGTTATTTTAATTGAAATTGATGAAATAATAAATAGAATAATTCAAGAAATAATGAATCTAGATCTTTAGAACCATAATAAATATGATTATTCAATATGCATACACAATCGAGTTTGAGACAAATATAAATAGTCTTGTTTGAATGAAATGTAAACACGTATACTTAATAAAGAGGGACGTATATTCATGAATTTGGTGAAATATTTTATGTAAGTGACTTTGAAAAGTTATTCCATCTTAATGTCTTAATCTACGGTAAAGTTGAATAATTTGCTTATCGTCTAATAAATTATGATAATTGTGTAATTTATAACATCAAATTTTCGGGAAGTTTCTTTTATATGGTATTTTGCATCCATTCAAAGTTCTTATCTTCCTTATTAAGGAAAAACTTCACAAAGGAAAAAGTTTATTAAAACTTTTTCTAAAAAAATTTGGTCAATTTTTTTTTGGTTATTTTAAAAATTTAAACTAATTTTGTAATGTGACAAACATAAACCAATATTACAATATTACAATGTGATAAAGAAAACCAAGCATCATAATGTAATAAACATAAACTAACCTTCCAAAATAACAAAGAAAACTAGGCATTGCAATGTGTTGAACATAAACTGACCTTGCAATGTCAAGAACATAAACTAACCTTATAATATGGTGAACATAAACCGGCTTTCCAATGTGACAAAGAAAATTAAATGTTGCAATGTATCGAAAATAAATTTACCTTGCAATGTGATGAACATAACCCAATGTCATAATGTGACAATGAAAGTAAGACACTATAATGTGAAAAACATTTATTGATGTGGCAAGGTGATGAAAATAATTTAACATGACAATGTCACTAACCAAGATTGACATTCTAATGTGATTCACATTACCCAATATCATATCGTGATAAACAAGACTTGATGTCACAATGTGTTAAACATAACCCAACATCTCAATGTGACAAACATGTCCCCATCTTGCACTCGAACAAAACCCTTCACCAACATCACATAGTGATGTGATCCAACATAACCTAAGATCAGAATGTGACAAAACTTTTAATGTGATGAATGTAACTCAACCTTATAATGTGACAACCAAAAGATAGACATTTCAATGTGACGAGCATTATCAAGCATCACAATGTGATGAACATGACCCAACATCATGATGTGAGGAATAATGGTTGACACCAGAATGTGTTGAACATATCCCCACATTGTGTTTGAACATAGGCCAACATCACAATAGGATGCTTGTATCCCCATGTTTCTTTTGAACATAACTCGACAACACATTGTGACAAACATATCCCCACATCACATTTGAACATAGCCCAACATCACACTATCCTGAACATTACCCACATGTCATAATATGATGAACATAACCCTAATATCATAAAGTAACAAGTAAATCCAAGTGTTGCACTATGATGAACACAACGCAAAATCACAATGTGATAAACAAAACCCAACATCATAATGTGATGAACATAACCTAACATCGTAACTTGAAAAACATACTCCCATGTCGAATTCAACCATAGTCAACCATAATCAACCACATGCACTCATAGTCAACCATTGACAATCATAGTCAACTATGATCAATTATAGTCAACCATGGAAAACTATAGTCAACCATGGTCAAACATGTTCAAATATGGTAATACATAATCTACACGATCAAAATTGGTTAAGTGTGGTCTAACAAAGACAACATGGTCATCCACAATTTACCATGGTCAATGATGAAAAACCATGAGATATTATATGATGTATTAAAACAAGATATATAGTTTAATATATTATTAAAAAGGTATTAAAATATTAAGATATTCATGTTATATTTTAATATATTATGATATTAAATATATTTTTAATATAGTTTAATACTTTACTTTAATAAAGCATATCTTAATATAGTATAATAGACCATTTTAATGTAGCAACCCTAATATAGTTCGCTTATAATTTTCTTGTTTATATATTATTTTGTTTATGGTTACATTATTTTTAGTTTTTATATATTGATTGTGGTTGAATTATTTAATTATGATTAAATATGATTAAATACATTCAAATTACAGTTGATGAAGGTTTATTATAATCAACATATAGTTGATTATGTTGAATGGTGTTGTCATTAATGCCAACGTCAGTGCATTAATTGGAAGCTTTGAATAATAAGAAGCCCTGGAAGAGAGGAAGGGAAGCCCTAGATGCTTGATACTTGTTGAGGAAAATGGATTTAAAGTGAAGTGATTTTTATTGTGAGACCATCATTATTTGATTCTCCTCTTCGTGTGGATTCCAATGGTAGATGTCATGTTATGAAACCATCTTAAGAAAAGATAGAAAATATAGATCAACGCCTTAGAATTTAGCCTCTTCGAGGGGGCAACCTCCTTTACATTACATAAATGAACAATTCTTGGATGATTCA